>OY982577.1:21471477-21771775 GCA_963859945.1 Euplagia quadripunctaria | reverse complement strand
TGCCGTTTCTGAAAGTCGGTCGGCCGGAGACCCGTCGCCTCGCAAACCCGCACTCGCACCGTGCCACTAAACATGGTGCTGCCGACCAACGAGCCGTATCACCGAGACCGCGCCACCACACGATCACTTCCACACTATAAACCCACTTAAAATCATTGAAGGTGCTTCATAATAGAAACAGAAATTAAATAAAAGACATGACAGCGACGAAATCGGCCATGGATGGATGTGTACTCTATGGTAACTAATGGATTCCAATTTCGATTTCCTGAAGAATGTATGGAATTTGACTATGGTATATGAGGACAAACCAAAAGGATTCAACCATTTATTAGAATGATATCAGAATCTGACAAGCATGTAGCATTATTTACTTTCACTGAAATTAAAGACATACAATATAACTTTTAGGGGACGATCTAGTTAGTCATTAATTCATTTTGAATTTATGAGACACATAAGAACACACCACCAACAACAGCTGATAGGAAATAGTGAATCATGTCTTTTGTGGAAATAAAATGTTATAACGTTTTTGGCCAAATTGTTTGTTTGGAGGCTCATTTAATACCTTATATACCATATAAAATTATAAATAATTTGACAAATTTAAATAATAGTTGGATTATGTAGTATATGTTATAAAACTGGAACAGATCCCAGTTTCAGAACAGATAGAAGAACTTGACATTGACATTTGAGTCATTTGACAGCTTAAAAACAAAATGAAATAAAGAAGTCAAGATATCCGCTGCACCTATAGATAGTAAACGGCTCTACTATTAAACGTTATAGTAAACTAAATACTGAAATGAAGTAATATTAACAAAGGATTAGATAGTATTCTTAATTATAAACGATGGGCTTTCTTACAATATTGAAGAAGTTAAGACAAAAGGAGAAGGAGATGAGAATACTCATGTTGTATCCTTTTTAAAATGATGACAAACAAACCACTTGACCTTATCCTTTAGCATCTATAAAATTTTCTCAACTTTTTCCATCTCTCAGAGGGTTGGATAATGCAGGTAAGACGACAATACTGAAACGTTTCAACGGCGAACCGATTGACACAATATCCCCCACATTGGGATTCAATATCAAAACTTTGGAACATCGTGGATACAAACTGAACATCTGGGATGTAGGAGGACAAAAATCTTTGAGGTAATCTATTAGTAAGGTTTTTGTTTTTCTAAATATTTGAAGTCCATTTAGTGTCTTCATAATTTCTTGTGTCTGAGAATAACATAAGTGATATAATTTTCAAGAGAAATTTATCAAAACAGTAGTGAAATAGAGCTAAATCAGAAAACCTATTTTTATAGGTTAAATTTAACTTTTTACTTAAATTTAAAATTGAGTATATACATATACTCAGCCTGTATCCCCAAAGGGGTAGGCAGAAGCGTATTAAACACCCTCATTTTGCCAACTGTAATTTGGTCAACCACTCAAGTAATAGGAGACAAATCCATTGGTGCCAACCGGACACTGGGAATCAAAGATGGGAAAATTGGGAGTATATTGAAAGGGAAAGGGGGTGTATTGGGGGAGGGTGAGCAATAGCTTGAGAAGGTAAGGGTTGCAGACCTGTAGCTGAAAGTGGCTGGTGCCCCCCCTAACGTGTAGAATACTTCTCACATAATCACCATAACTATAAACATAATATAAGATTCTTTACTAATTTTGCAGGTTCGAAATGGTTGTTATAGTAGTTTACGGTAGTAGGTACGGTTGTATCTTCAAGAGGTTTACATTCAAGTAGACTCCACTTAAATGTGACTGAAAACTCATCTGATTAAAACATGTACTCATTGAAGACAGTAATAAATAGCACTCTTATTACTGAAATAAACAGAATATTTGCCTTTTAGTTTGCTACACTACTACCATCTGCATTTTATTAAACTACATTGGTGGCAAACAAGCTTATGGTCTGATGGTAAGCCATTATCGTAGCCTATGAATCGAACCTGCAACCACTTAATTAGAAGTCTGACACCACCACCGCTTATTTATTAAATTATATATTTAGATCCTTCCCTTCTTAACTATTCGCAAGGTAGTTGCCTGTTTCGAAATTTCTACATTGGTAAAAATTCACTTTTGCACCATCAGAGCAAATTTTTTTGTCTGTAAAAAACATTGAGACTATATAGTCAGACTTTTAAGATAAATGGTTTACATTTGTCGGAACACTAAGACGAGTTGGTCCTTCATTTTCCCCTAATCCCCCTTTGAATACTTGAGTAAAAATGTTTGATCATGGTATTAAGTTAGTTGACATAGGGCAGTGGTATTGGATTGGTCCCCCAACCCAGTGGATCAATTTTTTTACCGACTTCAAAAAAGGAGGAGGTTCTCAATTCGACTGTTTTTTTGTTTGTTAGCTACCTCAGAAGTTTCGACTGGGTGAACCGATTTTGATGATTCTTTTTTTATTTGAAAGCTGGTGCTTCCCGTGCGGTCCCATTTCAATTTGGTCCAGTTCAGACAATGGCATCCATGAGAAAACCATATATAAGTCTTTTATGGAATATTTTTTTTGTTGAAGTCAGTTTTTTTTTTAAAGAATTATTAAGGTAGGAAATTCTCTGGCACTCTACCTCATCTAAATATAGCCATGCCAATTTTGTACCAGACTGAGACTTGTTCTTTCTTGCAAAACAGTTGTATGTATTTGTTTTGGCAGTTTTTCACTTTAACTCTTGTAAAATGATATTTGATTGTACCATGAGTATACTGCTATACTGTTGTCAGTGAGGAGGGTTATTATGAATATGTTATATATATACATAAGTTTTGCAGGTCGTACTGGAAGAACTACTTCGAGAGCACGGACGGCGTGGTGTGGGTGGTGGACAGCGCGGACGCGCGGCGCCTGAGCGACTGCGCGCGCGAGCTGCACACGCTGCTGCGCGAGGAGCGGCTCGTGGGCGCCACGCTGCTGGTGCTGGCCAACAAGGCCGACCTGCCCGGCGCGCTCTCGCTGCAGGAGATACAAGAGGTCCAAACTCTCAATGTTTCGTCCATACTAACTTCTCTTTATTTTGAGTAAAGTGATTTGCAATTTTGATTTATTATTAACGCAGGCTTTTTCTCGTTGAGATGAAACATTGTGCACACTGTTCACCAATGAGCCAAGCCACTATCAGAGTTTAGAACCAAATTAGTCATATATTGTTACTCTCTCTCAATAACTGTCGTATTTTCCACTGATATTACAAAATTATTGAGTTAAAGTGGAGAATTGGTACCAAAAAAGTCTTTCAATTTTCTATACAGCGTGTAAGTTTAAGCTACGCGAAAAACTTCCTCTACTCCAGTATGTTCAACTCTTACAAAAACCTCTTTCTGTTTATACTTATCACAATACAATAGTTCATCATAAAAATGCGAGATTAAGGATTTATAGTCATTAGTGTCATTTGGTTTGGCGCCAGCAATGTGCGCGGTGTTCTTTTTGTGCGGTACGGTGAATGACCTTCAGCGTTCGGTGCCGTCGAAGCAGCTAATATTGAACAACATTTATTGTTGTTTAATTGATTGCAGTTTTGGCGTATTATTAATTTTTTCGGTAAAATGTTGTTTACTCATTGTGATATCACTTTTAACTATTAAAAAAATAAAATAAAAAATCGACTCAGAATACACTATTTCAATATTCGGTACGGTGTTTATTACATCCTGTATAATCTGGTGTGACATCCCTGAAATTACCGATACTACACACCGTTAGACAGGATACCTTAATGGTACAAACCTTACAATTTTTCCAGGCCTTGGATCTAGACAGCATCAAAACTCATCATTGGCGCATCGTGCGTTGCTCTGCAGTGACCGGCGAGAACCTACTCATTGGAATGGACTGGATGTTGGATGACATCGCCTCTAGGATATTCACCTTGGATTAACTAACACGAATAAGCACTGATGTGATGATAATAAGTGTGAAATTGCACTCATTTTTAATATTAATTTGTTTATTCATATTTTACGTGAATTATCCAGATTAGGTCCAGATATTCTGGTGCGTTAACATAAAATATTGTTATTTTATACTGAATTTCATCCTTATTAAGCAAAGAAAATACTTCAGTTGCCACTTTAAAGAACACGGATTTAATTTTTCAATATATGATTTCTAAACAACTAAAAAGCCATAAACATCTAAAAATTATGTAAAAAAGAAAAATTCACTAGAAAGATTGTACCTAGAATTCGATTGTTTGCTAAAATCGTTATTCTCGCTAGAAAGTTGTTCAATATTACTGTTTCGATCTCAAGAACCAATATTGTTTATACATTTTATGGCAGGTTATATAAAACAAAGTGTTCCCATAAATTTGGTTTCATAGTTTTAATTATTAGCCAAATTGAATAGGTTGAATTGGTCAGCGGAGCATTAAGATTTCAAATTGAGACCATTTAAATTACAATCAAGTCATTATCCAGGTTTTGTGTAATTACAAATCGTGGCTTTCTTTGTGTGCTCTGCTTTTTCTATACGTACTTTAAGACTACTAGTACTATTGATACAGGCAATACATTAGTAGTATTATTGTTAACTCCCCCAGCTAAGCCTAACTTCTGTGTTAGAAATGGGTTGACGTCAGTAAAGTACTGGGTAGGTTTCGAAGTGACAACCACTGAACCTCAAGTCACGCCTTAGCCATAACATCGGTACTGTTTTGTTTACTTACATATCTATAGCTAATTTTGAATGTATTGATTAAAATTTTGCTTTGTATATAGTTTATTTAATAAAAATATTTAAAATTACGGCTAAAACATTTCATTCCATGCCACAACTGCTCGGAGAACAAACGCTAAATGAACTGTGATCATTTTGTATGTTACTAAGGCTATGTATAAATATAAACTTTTTTAACAAAATTGTATTTTTTTATTTTATTTCCTCATTTGAATGTTGCTACATAATCTAGGATATCATATCAGTGTTCCGTTTTCTATACATTATTTTGATGTAGTCACGCGACTTACAGAGTTATAATTCGCGTGAATAAATTATTGTATAAAGTACGCCTTCAAAGCAAAATCTATTGTCAGACTATGGTGCTAATTCTGTTGTACACTCAACTAAAACCTGACTTAATTTCTTCATATGAAATTAACCTTGTCTTCTACGTAACAAGGTCTATTTGTTACTGGCATCTATTTCTCAGCGCCACTAAATTTCACTAAAACCTGTCAACATATACTCAACTTTATTTCCACGCAGCGAGAGTCCCCATTTATTCAAATGCCGTATAATTGCCACGCAGCGATAGTCCCCAATCATTCTAATGCCGTATAAAAACTTGTTCAAAACGAACTAAGATGACGTTATTTTAATCGACACCTACGAAAACGCTTACTAAAAACACAGACCACAAGAGATGGCATTCAACGGATAGCGTCTGACTTTAGTCGACAAATAAATTGCTTATTTCGATAGCGACATATGTTACCTACTTGTTTAAATTTGAAATAAGACCTTGTTTCTAAGTGTACAAAGTTTAAAATTGAGTCAATTTTAGATTAGAGAGTGAAGTAACAGAATTAGCACCTATGTTGAAATTTTATCTTACTAACACTAAATAACTTAGGCAGCGTTTCTTAAATAATTATTTAATTTTCGCAATATTTAAATCGGAAAATTTAATTTTTTTGCATTTAAGTTGTAACCTTATTCAACAGATTTTAATTTTACCCAAACTATAAAGTTTGTAAATTTTCCTCACACAATCCTGTTTATACGTATCTCGGCTAATCCTAACAATAGTATATCTCTATGGTGACATGGACGGGAATTTATATTTCTGCTAGTTTGAATACCGTTCAGCTTTGGTTGCTACGTGTGTACATCTTACTAATTACAATATCAATGTCCTTCCTAACTACCTCACTTTAAATCACACTTACACCATATGTAGTAACACTATTACACCATCTTATCAGTATTAACCTACAGTAATTTTATCACATAACACAAGCCTGTTCTTCAATAACAGCAGTTTTAAAAACTATTTGTAAAGACAAGGGTGAGAAAGTATGTTTTTTTTATTTTTGCTTTAGTTGTATCAACATAGGGCGTAGAGTATATTGTAACTTATTCGGGAGCTTAGTTTATAGGTTTGCCATTGACACTAATATACTATAAGCTTTGTCTAGAGGTCCCACCGCCACCACCCAGGACCTCAAAGCCACGGGTTATCGTATAGACCCTGTAATACCAAGGTCAATCGATCATAATTGTACTCGGAAAAGGAACAAGGCTATTATAATTCAGAGGTATGCAAGTTTCGCCAACGGAGAATTCACTCAAACTGTATGAAACAAATGGTCAAGTCCAATCCTTTAGTCGCACGATTTATTGTTAAGCTTGTGACGCGGCTCGGGCCGGCGTGGCGTTAGGAATGCTCCTCGGTCTGTACCGTCTCCACCTGGGAATCGTTCAAGGTGCTCACTTCCATGGATACTTGTGGGGTTTCTATCGCCGACGAGTCCAGGGCGGGCTCCATGCTTGTATCCTGGTCTATTGATGGCTCTGGTTTACTGAAATCTGTTTCTGCAAGCAAAAATCGAACAATTAATCATTATTTATTTTTAAATTACAACTGACGTTACTGCACCGTGAAGTTTGTCACCCCTGGGTTGTGATTCTTTTCTTCAACATTTTAAAAGACGAAGAAGAATTTTGAAAACAAATAATTCAATGAAACCTAAACTTATTTTATTCGTTTTAGGACATGGCTTATAATAAAAGGTGGTTTTTAAAACTTGTATAAAAAAGGGGCTATGACGTCAGCCCCTGCTATTGCCAAATTGTTTACTTTTAATAGGTTTAACAATTAAACAATAATAAAACTTGTAAATGGTAATAAACATAGTTTTTCAGTCTTATGTCATACTTAATTTCACAAAAACTATTTAAACCATTTGCTGTAACCATAGGCTACTACCCTATTAATCATTTTAATCCTGTAATTTTACTTACTAGCTTCATTCTCCTGTTCACCCTTCTCTTCTTTAACTCCGTGATGCTCCTCCTCGTGGCCATCATCATTATCACTGTCTTCTTTATCAACATCCATAGCAAACTTGTCCCGTTTCTTGCCCCCTGTGTCCTGGCCATCCTGATGGTCTTGGTGGGCCGGCTCGTTCTCCTTAGCGGCAGGTCCTCCCGGGCCTCGCGGCCGCAAGCAGCGCTGCTCTATCCGATGAAGCTCTTCTTGAAGCTCTTGCCTTTTCTTTGTCATGCATTCTGTAGAATTAATGTGTTTTATGGTTAATATTTTGCAATATGACTGGCCTGTTGGCCTAGTATTTAGTGACCCTGACTGCTATGCCATAGGCCGTGGGTTCGATTCCCACCCGAGTCTGGGTGTTCTTTGTATGTTTGTAAAGTCCCCCGCGACACAGGAGTAATTCCTAATGCGATCTTTTTAAAAACAAAAAATAATGGGCATTATTTACGACGTGATTTATTTTTTTAATAAACTGGTATATTCTTGATGAAACAACTTCGAGACCAAATATTTTGCCTAGGTAAGTGGTTACCTTGGCCAAATATTTCCTACTAACCAGCTGACGCCCGCGACGCGTGAAAAGGAATTCCTTGGAGTTCAAATAAATTGTTTAGTAGGTACCATAGCTTCTTTTATGATAGATACTAAAAACGCTTTATCAAACGGCCTACATACATTTATATATATATATATATTTGAATGATACATTTTTGTTCGATGCTACAGAACTCTTCGTGTGCAGTTCGAATAATTTAATTTGACGAACGACGCCACTGGCCAAGTAACGTCCAAACTTTGTATTAATTTTACAGTTTTTCTCTTTTTTATGGAAACACTAAATATTATCAAATTCAAAAGCAGTCTATGAAAAAAATATGCCAGTAAAAGTCCCAGCAAATTATTATTTTTTTTTTAATGGTTTAGGGGGCAAACGAGCAGACGGGTCACCTGATGGTAAATGACTACCGCCGCCCATGGGCACCTGCAACTCGAGAGTCACAAGTGCGTTGCCGCCCTTTAAGGTGGGAGTAGGAGAAGAGGGGGAGGGGGGGAAGAGGGGGGGAGAGGGGAAGGACGGGAATAAGGGAAAGGGAAGGGTTAGGGCCTCCGGTAACCTCACTCACGCGGCGAAATGCAATCGAGCCGGCCCATACGTGCCGAAGCATGGCTCTCCCACATAAAATCGGTTTAGCTATTTCGCAATTTAGCACCAACTACCAATTCTATGGCTTTTTTTTTACATGGGAACCCGAAACATTTTCAAGTTCAAATGTAGTATAAAATATGCTCTGAAAAGTCCTGAATCTGGTAGTGAAAGTACCAGCTAAATTAGCCCACACAAATAGACACAGATAAACAAATAAAATTTAAAGGTGTATTTTGGCTTTGTTATCGTGAAAATAACCATATAAGCTTTAAGGAAAAAGTTATATTTCTAAATGACAGACAGACACTTCCGCTTTATATATATTGTATAGATTCAATATTCAAACTTTATCATACCTTTAGCTGAAAATGAAATTATTGGTGATTACTTTAAAAGTATGAATTGTTCAACTACTCACTGCGATATAAAGGACCATATTTAGCTGTGGATCGTAAATATGTGTTAGTTAGCTTTGTAAACTAGAACTAGTAACTACCGAAACTAGATCTTAAACTATTTGTATTGAAATGTTTATCCTACCACCCATTAGGCGTCCATTAGACGCTCATGCAAACGTCAATAATTACCAAAAGTACCATGATTGACAGATGTTCGTTGGTAATCGATGAAATAATATTGACATCAAAATCTCATCATGCAACCATCATGCACTGCATTACCATATAAGTTATTCATCAATGACAGCAATGTAATGGGCGCCTTAGAAGTAGCATTCATGACAACACTGAGGTAATGCTCCTAATAACCAAATAGATGATTGGTATGATTAGATATAAACATTGGAGAACAATAAGCTATCCTGCTGTAAAATTTTACCACTTTAGCTAGTTTTTTTAACTACAGAACATTAATAAAATTCCTTGATAATCCATATTATCAGATTTTCCATAGGTATAACTAAAACCAAATTAAAGTTTATAATATCACCATGGTCCTGGTACTCTTATGGTTTATATTCAAATATTCATGTAAATAAAAAATGTGGATTGCCTTGAGAAATTGAGAACCTCCTCGGTTTTTTCCTTGGTTAAAAACGTCATAATACAATAGGTGTAATACTCACTTTCATGATATTTCCTACTAGACTCTAACTTCTCATTGGCTTTATCAGACATCTTCTTAGGCAACCAGTAAACATGTGGTTTGGCCTTTGTGAGTATAAAGTTGCCAAGGTTCTTTTGAGATGCTTCCCACTTCTCAAACTCTTGAACCCGTGCCATCTTTGCTTCTAGGGCCTTAATTGTAGCTTTCTTATGTTCTCTCTCTACAAATAATGTCTTTCTTTCTTTCTGCTCTCTTTCTTTTTCTAATCGGGCTTGTTCCTCTATTTTTCGTTCTACTTGCGCTTTCTTTTCTTCCTGAAAATGTTGAAGAATGAATATGATTAGACTGATAATGATTGTTAAATAAGGACATAATTATGCAAGAATTTGGTAAAATTTCATTATCTTTGTGTATTTTTATCAACAATGGAACTGCAAAAGAGCATTGGCAACTATGTTCTGTATGTCAATTGCACAGCATTTGTTAAGGGCCAAAACAAAGTATTATAATATACATAATAAACAATTATTTTTCCAAAACAGTGGATTCAAAACACAACCTTATTTTGTAACCCTATTTCTTCCTGCTTAAACTTTTGTAGGGTACCCAATAATGATCCAAAAATACGTCTGTTCCGAGTTCGAGCCTGTTCATCATCACCCTGTGCCCGCAAGACTGCAGCTCTGGTGGGCAGCTCTCTACAAACTGCTGATGGTACTCGTGCTCTTTTGTTACCAGGACCATCCTCTTCACCATCACTGTCATGGACACGGGCTGATAATCTGCAAAGTTGTTACATCCATTTAGACAATGTACTTAATTTCAGCCATGATAAAATAATGATGGAATGTTTTTGACTAATTTGTATTGTTAATTTAGTCATAAAAGCTAACAACAGAGTTTATCACTTATGGAAATTGTAGTAATTCCTAACTTATCATTATTTCAAGTTATCAGAAAAAAGAGTATTAGCATAACTAATTTCTTCAAGGTAAGTCTACTAAAAAGTAAATAACTCACTTCTGATTTATCATTACTTGGGTGGCAACAATAATTGTTAGCCTTTAAAGTAAAATATTATACATGAAGATTAACTTTGTAATTAATGATTAATATCTTGCAGTGTAAGAGAATTTGTAATAACATTTTCAAGTAATTTTAACAGTTCTAGTAACATTGTACATGCATGACTACTACAGAACTGAAAATGAATTGACTGGAATTGTTAAATAAGCTCTGACATTGATTTATTCATGTGTCATTTTATTATAGAGGTTTAAAGGTGGATACCAGTTTAAAGCTTTCGACATTAGAATAGCAAAGTTGAATGTTGTATGTATGTGCTAATAATTGTGCAGCAGAATTCATTACACAGCTACTCCTTATCAACTCAACGTGTATACTTGTAATCATGTTTTCTGAACCGATTTTATTACGCAATGTACATACGAATCGCCAGTACATAACATTAATCAGGTGGAATAATTGCAATTAGAAACAGCAATAACTGTATACCTGCTAAACACAGTTTTGGTTTCATGTTTTCGCTTTGGGAATTGATCGTCATTTTTGAAATTGTTTCCTCCGTTAGGAAAAGCATTTCTGCCTCCTGTCCTGTTATTACCTCTTGGGTATTCTCCTGATGAATTAAATCTACAAGAAAATCATGAAGTAAGATAAATAAAATGATCACAAAGTAGTAAAATAGTCAAGGTGATCGTGATCGCTAACCTATCGTTGAATCTTCCGGTTGTTTGAACAATTTTTTTAATATTCTCATCTATTTTAAATAAACTACTTTTCTCAGTTTCTAGTTGAGCACGTAAAGAACTAAATGATATAGCTACTTCTGTCCCCATATTTACAAAAAATATGAAAAACTACAATAATCATTAAACAATTCAGCCTGTTTAATTTTTTTTTATCGTAATGGGTACAGCCACAGATTACAAATACGATTCTTCCGTTTAGAAATTTTATATTTATTTTCAAGATCAATATATACTTTTTCTTATAAAGTTATTTAAAATTTACAATTGGTATGTATGTATTATAAATTTTATTATTTTATCCTTTAGGACATATTACAAATAAGTTTTCAGAATATTAGTAATATTGTGTATCAGTTTTTATGTCAGTAAGTAGATGGAACTAGCGGTATTACATACTTCACTACTACTCAACAATAGATGTCACTGCAAGCTCGAAATAATAGTAAAAAGGAATGTTTTTATTTGGATCTATCTATTTACGAACAAATTATTAGGATATACTTAACATATTTATAACGTAAATAGTTCGAGCATTTAACTTTTTGGTTTAATTTCTTATTAACACAAAACTTCACACAAATAAAATTAATACCCGTTTATAAATCACCCAGCTTCCAGGCGGGGCAGGTAGCGAAAGGCGGGCAGTATTAATTTCACGCGTGCTCAACGGCGGTTTAAGCTGCGCCTACACCCGTTGCTACCTGTCACAGAAACGGTACACACAGCATTTATCTATTCACTTCGTTGCCCATCACTGATTATATCCCGTTCAAAATAGATTTAAAACTATTTTCACAGACTCCTTCAAATACTTGAACGTTTCATGAGATTTTTGCACGGTGCGCTGGTTTTGACATAAAATTATCGTCTCAAACGACAATAACATGTTTATTGGTTTTTAGAATGTATTAATGGGTTTAAAGATAATGATTATTGTTGCGAGAATGATGAGCACGTCAAGCATTAACTAATACTAATACTTAGAACATAGATCTACAAGGTTAAGCATTATTTCTATCATTAAATCACTGGATTACAGAAAAAAAAATCGGCTCCTTCCAATCTTCTATACTTAAAGAAAATCTATAAAAATATATTATATTTAAAAAATTATGTGAATGAACATTTTTGAAGTGAATGGAAAAATGCATTATAAAAGATGAAAGAAAAAATATAGGTAGGTACCTAATGAAAAAATTGTCATGTTTCGTTTTCAATATATCTAGAGGTATTTATACGGTGAGAGCAGTGGCAGCCCTAGCCAAATTTATAGGGCATCCCTAGTAGTAGTAATCGAATCGCAACCCGTGAAATCCTACTTATTATTGAGTAGTTCCAGTGACTATATATTCCACTACACCAAATGCATCAAGAGTAAATGCACGAGTTACTATAAAAAATACCCATATCGCTGTGCCTATAATATTTAATGTTCCCTCAATTTATCCAGGATCCCATCATCAGATTCTAACCTGATTGAATGATTGCAAAAGATCTGGCGATCCTCCTTCTTTTTTTTGAAGCCGATTAAAAATATTTGAAGATGTTGATTCAGAATTTTGGCTTTGACAAATTTATTATTATTTAAATATATATCTTACTCTGTAACCGGATGCACCTGGACGGCTGCGGATACTATGGAGTTTTGCTTCTGCCTTCGCATTTTTTTAAGATGATACGTTTTTCGCTGCTGTTTCCGTTTCTGCTTTAGTAATGATATCCATTTGGTCAAGTTTTCTTTTTGTGGATTACAGATATTCTTGAATAGGTAGCCTACAAAATAACGTGTTACTATATTGTTAAAATTTATGTTCTTCTAACTGTGTATTGTCCACAAATGTAGGTAACCCAAATGAAAATACTACTTAATCATAAGATAACAATTCAAAATTAAAGATAACATTATAATAATAAATCTTTTTTATCATTAGAGGATATTTTTGATCAAACCTAGATTTACAATTTATCTGAAGGATATACACAGTCATTTTCTTGTTTGATAATAGGTTCATACCTAGTTAAAAAGTCGAACAAAGTTAGTTTTTGAGGAAAATGTTTACCTTTACATGTTTTTTGTGTATATTTTGCCACGGCATTTCGGCAACATACTGCGCGGGACTGCGTATAAGGTCCGCCGGCGGACGAGCGGGCGGTAGGTATTTAGCGCGCGCAACACATTGAGTGAGATAATCCTGACGCATTGCTGGGGGTGTGTGCGCGCGCGCGCGCGCATTTGTGTGTGTGTGTGTGTGTGTGTGTGTGTGTGTGTGTGTGTGTGTGCGCGTGTGTGTGTGTGTGTGTGTGTGTGTGTATGTGTGTGTGCGCGTGTGTGTGTGTCGCTTATGCACCTCCTCTTCTCAAGAGTAAGCATGCTAAACCTCCGAAGTCAATAATCGCAAAAGACCGGAACTAAAAAGGAGAAAAAAATAAAATAAACTATAATGATTAAATTAATTCTTAACACATTTAGAATAACAATCTCCAAACAGAAAGATAATTAATTTGAGAGTTTTTCTGTAGGGGTCGCTACACTTAGACGTGAGTACATCACGGTCAATGGCGCATGCATCCTCAATGCGCGGGCGCTCGTAAGAAAAAAGCAATTAGCTGAAATGCGGCGCGCGGTCGCCCTCTGAAGTAGCAGGGGTGGCGCGTGAGCTTAGAAAATCAGAACACAATCAAAAATATGTTTTTTTATTTTCTACTTTCTCTTATGAAAACTCCCTGCTGACTTCTTAGGAATAAGTTATATTAATAAGGCATTAAACGCATAAGTATAATGTATGTACCTTCATACTCGTAAATGTGTATTGTATATTATAATTTTGAGCTAGCTCAATTTTTTCGAATTTTAACATTACACTCGTAATTATTTTGAGCAGAATATAGCCCACACATTGTTAGTACTTTCCTAGTTATTTTAATACACACATTAACAGCAAACTACATTTCTTATTTTCAAATGGATGGTATGGAATTCACGAACCGCGAAATTTCAAAAGTTGTCATAGGTATATTGCACATTTAATAAATATTATTTACAATTTCGCTAATAGCTATGCTATTTGGATAATAGCTACTATACCTATGCGATAATCTGAAGTTAGGTCAAAAGGTACAGTAAGCAGGATCACAGAAATAATTGACTAAAGATAATTGAGGAAGATTTAAAACAAAAGATCGTGCCTTAATTACGCGGAGAACCTCTGCATTCACTCACACTTACTTATCACGATATCTAAATCGCGTGACCTTACATATCATTAATATTTGTGTGTTGGTATTTAGTAATTTATTTGCCAATGTGTGAATTTGGCGCCACAAGTTTCCATACAAACTAAGCACGGTGATATTTTCTTTTGATTTCATTATTCCGGTGATAAGACACCATTTTACAAAGTATAGGTAGATACCTAAAGGATAAATTTAGGAAGGACAGGAACCGGAATCATTACACATACCACAATTTCAATTTCTTTTGATCTATTCGCCACTAAGTAGGTTCATTGGAAACAAGATTCACTTCTCAATAAACAATTGAACAGAAATCACAAAATTCACGAAACATCTTAATTTTTGCCCTGCCACTGACATTTTCAGATAATACTGTTATAAACACAGCCCTATTGTCGGCAACGGTCTTCAGTTTCGTCTAAATCCGTCATTCGCGGCCAAGCGTTCACGCGTGATATGAAAAATGGTCGCGCACTTACCGAGACACTCGCGTACCGTCCACGATCAACGTGCGTTTGCTCATTTTGATCAGCTTTGATCATTTACAATTGATTCTTACATAGAAAAGCTTTCTGTCACTGGTTAGACCATTTGTATGTAGGTAAGTTTATTAAAATCTGCTGAGGGGAGTACCTACGTAAGAGTTCTGAAGATTGTTTAGCATGAGCACTGTATGTTTAAGCAACCAATTTACGTAAGTACGTATATCGTAAACAATTCTTATTAATATATATTAAGATTATAAAAGTGAAAGTTACTATGCCTGTCTGTCTGTCTGTCTGTCCGTCTGTCTGCCTGCCTCTCTGTTTTCATGTCTAAACCTCTGAACCAATTTTGATGAATTTAAGGATAGAGATAGAGGGGACTTTGTGAAAGGACATGGCAATTTTTTGTTGAGAAAATAAAACTTGAATGTGGTTAAATAGGGGATGGAGTTTGTATGTCAGAGATTCAACGCAGATGAAGTCGCGGGAATCAGCTGGTTATATTATAAATTTGAAAGTGAGTTTGTTTGTTTGTTACGCTTTCACGCCTAACTACGCAACCGATCATCATAAATGTTTGCATACACGTTACCAGGGGTTCAGAAAAGAACATAGGACCTTTCATCTAGAAAGCAAGTACTGTTGCCGACGAATAGACATAATAAGTTAAGTGTAGAGGATATTGTGTAAGAACATAGGACCTTTCATGTCGTGTAAGAATATTTGCAATTCATCATCAGTCTATTCCATGTATAAATAGGTAAAGACAAAATAATTCACTACCTATTCATTTCTTCTCTATTCGTTGACTAATTTTCAAAAAAAAATTCTATTTATTGAGGGGCTTTACCTACTGTTATCAATAATAAATTTATACGTGAGGCAATTCAAAGGTATGTAATACCTATTACGTGATCGCGTTAATTCCTGTACATAAAGGTACATAAAATTATTGTTTAGTAAAACAAAAGAAACTCGATTGAATTGCGAACCGAATTTAAAAGTATTAGAGTTATAATGTCCATGTCCTGGCTTTATGGTACCGAGCCCAATCTGTTTTACACTTTAAGCACACTATATGGGTTACTAGTAGAAACTGAAGAGTTCCATTATCCACCTACTGGTTCCATCATCAGATTAGCTCCAAAATGCCTATTTATAGTTTCATTTCGATACGACAATAATATAAGTAGGTTAAAATTGACTTCCAGGATTTGTTTGTATAGTCAGTTACAATTTTTTATGGTATAGGGGGCAAACGAGTAGACGGGTCACCTGATGGTAAACGACTACCGCCGCCCATGGGCAGATGCAACTTAAGAGTCACAAGTGCGTTGCCGGCCTTTAAGGTGGGAGTAGGGCAAGGGTGGAAGAAGGGGAGCCTCACTCACTCGGGGAAAAGCCATGCAAGCCAATGCTTGCATTCCTCACAGAAAACCGGTAGTGAAGCAATCACTCACTACCGGTTTTCTGTGAGGCCGTGGTATCACTCCGGTCGAGCCGGCCATACGTGCCGAAGCATGGCCACGATAAAAACAATACAAATGATACCTTCACAAAAGCTTGTTAAAACAGTTTTTATCTCTACCTTTAACGGATCTCTATTGTCATCAATGATTTAATGCATTACAATCCAGTTTTCAACTCTGGAAGACCACCAGTAAGTAATCATTAATTATATTTGTACTACCTTGTACTGTAGCTACCTTTTCCATCTAAAGTAATGTATATAAAATAACTTGTCTGAAACACTTGTTACCCTAAATGTACGTACATGTTGTCTTTCAGTGTTTGCAGACGATCAGGCATTTTTGTGTGCGTGTTGTACCGCACCGCAGTGCGTCGTGTCGCGCCGCGCGGTCACGATTGCTTACTATAATTGATGTTCGGAGATGTTTCACATTGGACGGAACTATAGTTATAAACTCACGACAAGACATCCGCCTATTTATAGCTAATGGAAGTTTTGTATTTCAGGAAAGACTGAGGGCTACACAAAGCTGTATTTATCTCAGATCATTTTTATTATTTGTACATTTAACATTATACACCACATTGCGTTTTTCTACTTCGTTGAATGCTCACCCAGTATCCCAATTTGTCGCTAACGTCTCGTAACAAAATAAATTAAGTGTTTTGTTAGGTTCACATGTAGTTGCGAGAATAAGAGGATGTCGTTACGATAGCAGAACAGTGTACACTTTGCTGAGGATGAATAGACTGATAAGGTACGAGTAGCTATGTACGCGTGCCGTGGCTAGTGATTGAAGAATAGCGTGTCGGTATACATTGAGCTGATATATCACGACTTGTCAAAATACAAAAAGTCGTAATTTTAAAGAAGCCTGACTTTTAGGAATTCATTATAAGCATTTACAAAAAAAAAAATCCTTAAGGGAGATGGTGTATTAGATTTTTCGACCTGTCTAATAATTCTGTACTCAGTAGGTAGGTATGTAGTAGGTACTCAATTTTAAACAAAGTTTTGTGAAAAAGTATTAGCAACAAGAAAAGAAAGGGCGAAAAAAGAGTAGTTTATTGGGTCAATACATAATATGTTGGTCACAGTCCTGGGAAATATTATATAATTAATTACCATTTTTAAAGCTTGAAAGTGGGTAAATCTCTTTTCTATATTACAGTTAGTAAAATAAAGCAATTTAGAGTAGAGTTTAAATACATATGTAGGTAATACTGATTCCTTAAGGATATCGGCCCACGCAACATTGTATAGGATCGCCAACATTTTGCTGTTTGTAGAGAAAACTCCAGTAGTTTCACTTCGCCCAAATAATTAGCAACACCGCAAGACACGCTCGCAATGAATCAGTCACCCCGTGTCCTGTCAAGTGGCGATCAAAGCTACCAGACAAGAGGGCCACGCCGTCGCCATTTGCTGTCGCTTCCCGACAAAACGACCACCGCCATCTTGTCGCTCGTCGGCTGTCAGTCGCCGCGACGGATTTGGCGGAACAGCGCATGCCCACGATGCCCACCTAATAAAACGCTTATACTGATTAATTGCGAGGCCCATTAGGAATATTTTCTTCGAATAACTCCGTCTGCCTGTCACGGTTTGTCTGCAATAACTTTAGAACGGCAGAAAATGAAAAAATGTGCGCTACAAAAACGCAGAACTAAAATGTTTTAGTGTGACAAGTGAGGCGGCGGCGGAACGAAACGTATTTTTAATTCATCTCTAGCGGAACGAATTAAATAAATCTTTGATGTGGAAAACAGAAATTAAATTGTTAAACATGGCTCCGTAATGTAATGAGCGATTGTGATGACATTTTACAAAAACATATGCATAAATGGGTAGGTACTCACACGTGTTGATAAATCTGTTTACTAGATTTATTGTTCTTTGATTAGGTAATTTTAGTTTAAGCACCCGCCTATATATGTACCTATCTATAAAAGACGAATGACAATTAATACATACCTATATACATATGTTATGTACATACATACACTCACGGTTGTACCCCAGAAGGGATAGGCAGAGGTGATTAAACACCCACATTTTGTCAACTATAATTTGGTAACTAGCTACTCCTGTAATAGGGGGCAAGCCTTTTGTCGCCAACCGGGCTCTTTAGGCTATTGGGAGAATATTGAAAGGGAAAGGTAAGTAAAGAGGAAAAGCAAAGGAAGGTAAAGGATATTGGTTATATTGGATGGATTGGGGAGTGACGTAAGCAGTAGCTCGAGCGGCTCAGGTTCGCATACCTGTACCTCGAACTGACTGTTGCCAAGAAGGTAAACTATATTGGTTATATTGGATGGATTGGGGAGTGACGTAAGCAGTAGCTCAAGCAGCTCAGGTTCGCATACCTGTACCTCGAACTGACTGTTGCCAAGAAGGTAAAGCCCTCTAGCAATGACAATGCTTCGTCTACTTTCTATCCTCACTCATCACATGATCTCCTCCGAAGCTCTGGAATGGTTCTCATCTTATCTTCAGGGACGTCAGCAGTCGGTCCGTATCGAAGATTCATCATCAACTTGGTGTGATATTGATACAGGCGTTCCCCAAGGTGGCATTCTATCTCCTCTATTATTTTCGATGCTTATCAATCTCATTACTCTTGATCTTCAGTGTGCGTATCATTTGTATGCAGACGACGTTCAAATCTATTCACAGGCAACACTGGATAATTTGGCAGAAGCAATACATAATGTTAACAGAGATTTGGAGGCCATTAAGAACTGGTCTGATCGTTTTGGTGTGTCTGTTAACCCCTCAAAATGCCAGGCCATAGTGATAGGGAGTAACCGCATGAGAAGTAGAATGGATGCCTCTGTACTGCCAGCTGTGATCTACAACGGGTCTGTGTTACCAATAAATCTTTCAGTCAAAGACCTTGGTTTACAAATTGACGCTAGTCTCACCTGGCAACCACAAATGGCGTACGTCAGTCAGAAAGTTACTGGGAACTTGCGATCACTTTATCGACTCAAGAATTTTCTCCCAGCCAGCACAAAGTTGATGCTCGTACAGACATTGATATTCCCGATCATTGATTATGGTGATGTATGCTATCTCGACCTGAATGCAGATCTGCTCAACAAACTTGACCGACTACTCAATAATTGCATTCGATTCATTTTCAATCTTCGCAAGTACAACCATGTGTCTGCATATCGATCCCAACTGTCATGGCTACCCATACGTCAGCGACGTAGCCTACGGGTTTAAACTACTCTCTACACTCTTCTTAATACCCCTACTGCTCCCACTTATCTCACTTCACAGTTTCAACTACTATGTTCAAACCATGACAGAGATCTTCGCTCTTCAAATAATCTCTTACTCCTTTGCCCTACACATAGTTCTTCTCTTATGCACTCTTCATTTGCTGTCCAGTCTATCTTGCTTTGGAATGCGCTTCCCCCTGAAATTAGGATGTCCACCAGCCGTCACACTTTTAAAACTAAAGTTCGCGAGTTTTATAGAAAACAAATATCTTCATAATATCATGTCGATAGGTATATTTTGAATTATTTATTATATTATCGTATTTATTTGCATGTGTCTATATAGTAGTAGTAGTATAGTTATGTATTATGGCACATGATATTTATTTATGTATATTATGTGTTTGTATATATGTACTTATTAATGTGTAAGGTATATGAGGTATAAGATTGAGCCTTTAATAATAATTAGTCACTTCTCCATATATATATATATATGCACCTGCCACGTCCTCTCTGCACCACCCAAAGGTTGACTGGTAGATAATGCCACTTGGCATTAAGTCCGCCTCATGTAATTTGAAATGCAGGAAGTATTAAATAAAAAATAAAAAAAAACAATAGGTTTTCTTTTTTAACTTTTAACAAGAATATACCTACTAACAAGTATCTAGGAAAGTTAGAAAGATGTATTAACAAACCTCCTTATCAAAGCAAGTCTAAATACATGAGATAACACGAAAGGTATATACGGTGACGGCGTACACAAGTACTGAGCAGCAGGCTGTGTGTGTAGAGTTAGACCCTGCGTCACTACGATATGTTACTTTGAGCACGTTGAGCGGTGGTTAGTGAATTAAGTACCAAGATTTATCTGAGTAACTAATAATAATCATAGTCTTGCCTTATATTAAACAATTGGTTAAAATCTAGATAGGTATATTCATTAATAAACATGAAATCAAAGACCTCTTCCGAAGACTTCAAAAATACATATTACGCCTTCATTCAACCCCTTCCCGACATTTTGACCAGGTCGTCGCTGTTGTCTAACCAACTGTCTGTTTGTTTGTTGTGTTTTAAATAAATATACAATTATAAACTTTCCTCTAAGAAATTAAAGTGGCTAACTTTGTATATATACCTTCCCTAATTTGTCATTACACCTGCAACAGTAAAATTTTACTTTTGATATACCAGATTATATATTTTTTTTTTTTTTGTTATTCTACAAAATAGTTATAATATCGTTGGAAGCACTAGGAAAGTTTCTGAGATTGAAATGTCACATATGTTCTTCCGATGAATTTTAATGGCACTATTATACAATTTAGTGGAAAAGTAAAAAAAATATTAATTATTGACACAGAGCTCTCCTCGGATCCTCAAATGCAGGAAATAAGTCGTAGGTTATTTGCCTCTGCAGGTTCCTTAAAAAGATTGGGAATGTTTTACCAACTGCCACCAAAACTGCCCTTGCAAACTCACTTTTTCTTCCAATTCTTGACTTCAAAACTTCACCGATCTAAACTAAAGCGACTTCAAAACTTTAGTATTGGATACATATTTGGACTGCGTAAATATGATCTGTGAATTCCGTCCGTTATTCGTCTTCACCGGAATGCTCATTTTGTCTTTTTGCTATAAAGCATTTATTTTTATTTATTTATTTAACCCTCATACACCGTCCTATTTAAGCGGACTATTTGAGTTCCTTCACGATACTCATACGAGTATCAGAAAATCTGATAATAAAAATGCCAGTGCATTCAACAATTTTTTTGCCAAATCTTGTTTAGTTCTGTCTGTTAAATGCATTACCAGTATAAATACGGCAAGCTAAAACCCCTTACAGCCTTTAAGTATATGGTCAAGCAACATTACCTATCTATCACTAGTTTTTTTTAATTCTACATACATAACTAAGATCAAAATAGCCTCACAATCTCCTCGCAAGCCGTTTAAAAATAAAGGCGAAAGTGGAAGAAAAAGGGTTTTTACTGTTTTGTTACATTTAGAAATTTTTGGGATAAAAACATGTTTTCTTCACAAAATGCTTTTCTTTCTTGTTGTCAATTTCAATGATTGTGTGTAGGTATTTACATGATTCTAAAACATGACAATACCTCCCAAGCACTTTGTACTTCAATTCTAAAATCCATAAACTCAATCAGAGTTCAGGCAATTATTTATTCTGTCCGTTCGTCCGGTGTCCGTAGCTATCTGTTCTCTGATCCTCCTAATAATTCTATAGCTTTTTATGGAATTGTGTGTAAGTAATCCCTAACTTTGCGAGAGCCTATCATAGCCTTTTCTTTAACCTTCCTTTTGGCAACCCCCATAAGTGATACTTCTCGGCGCTATCGTTGAGGCCGTATGTTGGAATTGCACCTAAAATGTGTAGACTGTCACCTTAGTCATTCTCAAATTTACTAATCACGTCTAGTCTTATAAATGTAGATACTGAAAACTAGACTTACACTTAATAAACAAATTCTGGCAATAACTCGGCCGCGCAATGAGGCGGCCGCTCTCAGGTACGGTACATATGACCGCAACAAGGTGTAACCCGCGCGTCAAATCGCCCGCAACGAACCGCGCGACTCGGCGTCTACCGGCCACCCGATGCACATACTTAATTCACTAATTGGTCGTACTGAAGCTCATTGTGGTAATCTCCGACTTGGCTGGTGTGCAGCTTAGTCACGCGACGAGTTCTAGAATATTTTTCGGGAAATTAAGCGAAGATTTTTTTAATGAAACCGTTGTAAGAAATTACTGAACGTATTTTTTTCATTTATGCCAAGATTTTTTCTACATTTACAGCTAGATTCGCAATACAATCTAGATATACTTATTATATAAATATTTTCAATAACAAAACACAAATATAACAGCTAATTGTCCTATTGCCAATCATGCTGATTTTGTTTTACAGACCAAACAATAGTAAGGTGCTGTTTCTAACATATTACGTTAAAGATTTCATGACACCAATGTTTTAGTCTCCACTCTTAAGTTTTTAAATGTACATCCATTTTCCGACAAACAGGGCAAAGGGAAAATACAATTCGTATAAGTCGTGGACGAATTAACATGACTTTAGTGTGTAAAAATACAATTGTTTAATTCCTTTCCTCTTATATTTTGGCAGTCACTTCGTATCATATCATAAATCAGTTGTTTGCTTTACGTTGTCAGTAAAGTGAATGAGTTTGAGTATCTATGAGATGTTACGTTTAGTCGCGGCAGATGAAAGCGCGCTTCCGCGAAGTAACGCTTGAGCGACCGACGTCGCGCGCCGCCGCAACCTCAACCACGCTAGTGGGCTAGTGGCTTTATTTATAAATGCGATTATTTGTGTAATGTCCAGTTGAATATAAATGGGATTATGATTTATCTGTTGGCTACATCTCGAGCACGGAGGTGTACAGTATGTACGATCGAGGAATATAGATAACTCAATCGTAGAAATCCAGACCAAGCAGGACATTCTTTTTATGAGCTAAACAACCGCCGTACTGTACGATTTGCCATATTTTGGTAGGTTCATTAGATAAGCCTCGCTCATACTACTACGTTCATTTAATGTTTCCTCCAGACGTTTAAATTTCTCCGACCAATGAAAATTATGCTTTTAGAATCCCGCATAACAATAACCCGCAATGATCTTTGGCGTCGCACTTTCGCGGCGTAGTGAGCTATGCGGTGTACTACTCTTTGGGCAAAATATTTTGGTCATATTTTACTTCCCACAAAACTTGCCCTAGTTTCATTTACCAAATGAATATTTAGCAAATTTTCATTTCGCATTTTATTCACTTGGTTCAATTATCATTTGGCATCATTTTACTTTGTCAAGTTTTATTAAATCAAATGTTTATTAAGCACTGCTGCCAGAAAAGTAGGTTTAGTTAGGTTAGAACTGCGACCCCAACAGCACAAGCCGAGCGAGCGAAGCGAGCGTGCCGCGGCAGCGGCCGTCGAAACGCCAAAAAACGAACTGCTTCGAGATTGCATACTCAGTTTTTTTAAATGCTTCACAGCATTGATGGATATGGAATGGACTATTTTGGGAAGAGAATGTTATGCTTAAATGAAACATGATCAAGTTATTATTTGTTAATCAATTACTTGCCATAAAGATTCTGCTAATTAACTAATTGACAAATGTTGTTTTGCCTTTTGTTACTCTTTGAAAACTAAAACCACTGAACCGATTGCGATGAAACTTGGTATGTATATAGCTGGAGACTTGGATTAACATATAGGCAACTTTTTATCCCGTATTCTCACGGGATCGGGACTTACGCGGGTGAAACCGCGGGACGCTGGTAGCACTATATAATTTGGCTTCTTGGCTAGTCTGGTGATGAAGTCAGGAGGTGGATAGTGGAACTCTTTTTCACTTTTTAATTTAGTTCGCTATTAAAGAGTGTTTTTCACTTTTTCTACGCTATCATTTATTATTGATAACACTAAAGTTCACCAATCCTACTAATATTATAAACGTGAACGTTTGTGAGGATGTATGCATGTATGGAGGTTTGTTACTCTTTCACACAAAAACTACCGAACCGATTGCCATGAAACTTGGTATGTAGATAGCTGGAGACCAGGATCAACACGTAGGCTTTTTATCCCGATAACATAACATAAACAAACAAACATCAGTTGGCAAACAAAGGAGATAATGGTATTAAACCATATAAAAGTAGCTTCCGCCCGCAGCTACGCTTGCGAACTATTTGTTCACCATGCCTCGGGAACAGTACATTTTCCTGAATGAAAGGTACCCTATCTCCTTTTCTATACTCCTGACAACATGACTGTATGCAAAATTCCATGATGATCGGTTTTACAGTATAATGAAGGCGTGCAAGCATAACAAAGAAACATCAAAACTCACTGTCCTATGTAGAATATTAGTTAGGATATCTCTACATAATATAAAACAATGTCGCTTCTCACTGTCTGTACGCTTAAATCTTTTAAACTGTGGAACGGAATTTAATGCCGTTTTCACCAATAGACGAAGTGATTTATGAGGAAGGTTTATGTGTATCATTTTATTAAGGTTTTGTGTAAAATAGCTGAAGTATAACGATGATTGTTCAAGATGTCGGAAAAAATCATTATGCTCTGCTACCCGTGCGAAGACGGGGCGGGTTGCTAGTACGTAACATGTAGATATGATGTTGTGTACCTACTCCCTCACTTATAAAACTAAGGTCCAAGATGCTTGCTACTAATTGTCCTACTAAAAATGTAAATGTTCTTTTTCAGTTAAGTATTTAAATAGTATTATTCATAACATTTAAAAAGTATAGGGGATATATGTACATACGCTCGTCTTACGGAGGGAGTCGTTTGAAGTGACGGCTCGTAAATCTGGCGCCCAGCGACGCGCAGCACCCACCACTAAACTGAGCCGCTACACCACCACATACATACACCATATATGCAATGTTGGTACCATATTCTATTATAGTACACACCATAATATATAACAATGTGACGTCATGTTTATACACTGATATAACTGTAGATTGATAATTAACTTTTACAAAAGTATCACTGACTTCAGTCGGTAACAGCTCCCAAATAATGCTAAATTGTGATAAGCTGTATTCTTCATCCTTTAATTTTCTACCCTTAGATGTACAATATTTTCTTTAAATATAAGTGGGACCAACGTTGAGTACAACCAATTCAAATAAATAAAGAATTGTGAAAGGTCTTTACTGACTACTTACGTTCATTACTTTGCAACGCTGAACGCATGTGGTAGGTACGTTACAATTGTTGTATATTTCTAAAGCGACGTTAGAATCCTTTTAGTTAATTCAATTGCTAATTGTTAGGAATTTTATAACAATACAATTGTAAAATATTTCAACATTGATTTTGATGAAACTCTTAAAATTAGATACCTATCTTGAAGCATTTACTATGTTAACATTTTAAAATTAGGACTTTTGTATGAATAAAAAAATAAAAAGATAGCTTGACACATCCCACACAGTACTTTACTATGATAACCTATATTATCTTCTATGATAAAATCCCACTAATTTTATAAATGTGAAAGTTTGGATGGATGGATGGATGGATGGATAGATGGATGTTTGTTACTCTTTCACGCAAAAACCACTGAACCGATTGCGTTGAAACTTGGTGTGTAGGTAGCTGGAGACCTGGATTAACGCATAGGCTACTTTTTATCCCGATATTCTAACGGGATCGGGACTTACGCGGATGAAACCGCGGGGCGCAGCTAGTAAAAAATATAAAAACCATATCATAAATAATTAAGGGTAAGGTAATTTTTAGAAAAAGAAACTTCTTCATATGTAAAACTTAGAAAGGAAAGAATAACAGTCGGTCCTATTTCTTATAGAATTTTCTCAGTCACTATGATTTCAATCACAGGGAATTAATAAATTAATTGACAAATTTAGACGAGTGCAGCAATACTTTTAGGTTTGTCAAATGTTTTGATTAGTAACTGAAATCAAAATAAGACATTTCTAATTAACACGATATCTTTAATCTAGGGATTTTAGATCTAAAATAATGTTAAAATGTCACCTACTAGTCGGGTTTATTTATTTATTATGTACACTTCCTGCAGATACATTACACGAGGCGGACTTAATGCCGTAGGCATTTTCTACCAGTCAGGGTTTAATCGCGATGATCCAGTAGTTTGATTTAGCTTTTCGTTAGGAGAGCTGTCTAACCACGGGTATGAGTACTGATAACGTGTCTGCGAAATGTTAGGATGATTGGTTGAGTAGTTGAGGTGTGAAAGCGAAACAAACAAACAGTCAAATAATTACAATATTATGTTGTTCTTACATTTAACTTTGACTTATAAGAAATGTAACTAAATTTGTACATTGTAAAAAAAAACATGCTGGAAAAGTGTTCTTGGAGAATTTTTTGCCTGTTCTTCGACATATGATTATAAGATCGTACGTACATACTGAAACAGGCTACTAACTTCACAACGCTCATTTTGACTGACTCTAATAATTCAAAGATACTTATTCACAGAAATTATTTTTATTTTGATTCCATACCCTTTGGACTTAGTTATTGCAGATTCTTTATGAAACATTCCTGACCTACGCACTTAATACATTAAAATAAAATTAATCATCACAACGTCACTAGAAATTCCAATTATTTTATGAAAACAACCCTGAAACTGCAAACGCCATCTCATTAGCAAATGTTAGCGAAACGAACGCTGTGCGGACATGCGCGGGCGCAGAGGCGAGGTGACGCGCGGCCGACCGCAGCCGAGGGCGACCGGAGGTGACCGAGTGCGGTGGCTCGGTACACACTCGGTAAATACCGTTGATCAATACTTAATTTTCCACTATTTATATTAATACTAGTTGGTCTTTCTATATTATTATAGACAACTACCTCATTTTATGAAGAATAATATAATTTACAAGTAAGTAAAAATATGAATAGCTAAATGTGGGATTATGAATGTACTGCCGATTGATATTATTATTTGGGAAGCGCGCAATGTGTTTTTTTCTTCCATTCTTCAACTTTAGCATTTGTCATTTCACTGCTTATTCCTCTTTTAGTCCTATTCTTTTTCACGTGGTCGATCCATCCTTTCTTTGATTATACTATCTCGAATCCGTAACATACATAAAACTCTCTTCAATACATTTTGCTCATCTCTCCGCATCACATGTCCATGCCACGATCAGCTCAGCTCAGCTTTTCATTCACTTTCAGACTTCTTCTAATGTATACATTCCTCACCTTGTCCAGTTGTTCAGCTACATGCAGGCGTCTCTCATCCTTACCCTTTGTTGCCCAACATTCAGATTCATGCAAGACCCCGGGTCTGATGATCGTCTATTCAACTTTACAGGAAACCTAGCACCACATATTGTTCCTGTTACCTGTTGCCACGTAATCCACTCTGTATCGATTCGATACTGTACAGTCCGGTTTGTTTCGCCATCGCTTTGTATTAAGGGGCTGAGGGATTTAAAGTCGGAACAAGACGGGTATCGCTATTCTATTTTTTTTTTAAATATTATAGGGGGCAAACGCGTTGCCGGCTTTTGAGATAGGAGTACGCTCTTTTCTTGAAGGTTTGAAGGTCGCACCCCAGTACCAGCTTCTCCCTCTTGACCGATCATCGATTGCCAGGATATTTCAGATCGGCTTGACCCTTGGCGTTGCGTAGAGATGTAAGTTCATCTCTGCATTCTCTATCGCATGTATCACGGGGAGTGCTCCGAGGAATTGTTCGGACTTATACCGGCCGCAACGTTTCGTCATCGTTCAACGCGATAAAACTTTCTTCCCCATTATTATTTAGCGAAATAGTTTTAAGACTGGCGGGGCTGCTGAAATGGCAGAACTTATACTCGGTTTTGGTTCTGCTGATTTTCAAGCTGACATTCTCCAGTTTTATTGAAATTTTTCCAGTCTGCTCTGGACCTCCTAGCCATCTTCACAGACCAAAACAATGTTGTCTGCAAACAGCATGCACCAAGGTGCCTCTTCCTGTAGACAAATACGATCCCTAGTGCAAACCTATAGACATAATCAATTGTTCGGTGTTTCCAGCGAGCGAAATGAGTACTAGACTCTCTGAACTGGCACTCTTTCTTCTTTCAAAGCCCACTACCAAACTTCTCGGTGTGAAAAGGCGTATGATAGAATTATCATAGGTATACCTTTTCTAGGTCAACAAACATTATATATAAGTTTTTGTGCACGTGTCTGTACTTCTTATATATTTGGCGCATTGCAAATATGACATGTGTAGCCCTGGCGTTAACTTTAGTGGTTTTTTTGTAATCACACTCTCCTCTCACATACTCTTCTCTCAATCACTTTCTCCCAGACTTTGTTCCTCTAAAGTTGTTGCATTCCTGCAAATCTCCATTATATTTCAAGATGAGCACAGCTGAACTGGGACACCATTCATTAGGTATTTATTATATCTCTTACTCTTCATGCATTTATTTATTATATTCGACACACCAACAGTATACCTATCTACTTACTAACACAATTAAAAAAAATACAGTATAGCACAGTTCTTATATATATGTTTTTTTTTTTGAAAAAGGTTACTAGTAACGTGGGTCACACATTACTAGTAATCTCGTTAACCCCTCCAGCTAAGCTTAACGCTTGTGTTAGGAGTGGGTTCACGACGGTAGTGCACTGGATGGGTTTCGAACCCGCAACCACTTGATCGCAAGTCCGACGCCTTAGCCATTACGCTCATTCTTATATGTAGACATATAAAAGGCATGCACAGTAGGTATACAACAATAAATTAACGAATATCCAACTGGCTTATGGTTTGACTAGGAGTGCTAAAATATAGTGTCCAGGCAGGTTATTGGTTCGAGTTCGAGGAGAGAATCGCAGCGACTAATAGAGGCTATTGGCGTAAGTACTTGACACAAGGACAGGAATCTATTATTTTGCTACAAATAACCATATTATATATATAAATTTCCTTTCCTCAAAAGGAAAAAATGGAACCCTTATAGAATCACTTCGTCGTCAACACACGTTTTCTCAAGAACGCCTAGAGCTAGAGCCTTACGCGGGAATTAGGGAATTTCATTAAATATCTAGCCATTTTTTGCAAGTGTCAATAAGTTTTCAAACATGTTGGAAAATGTTACATACCTACACTCCATAAAAATCGCTCTAAACCAGTGGTTCTTAACCGGTGGTCCGCGGACCACTGGTGGTCCCTGGAAGCATCCAAAGTGGTCCACGGAGCCATCCTAAGGCCGGCCGCATATTATAAAAAATTTTGTACATTGGAAAAAACCCTTTTTTTTTCAATGGACTTTTGCCTTAGGCCTCAGTGCGTATTATGCACGACAGTTTTCGATAATAACGCTTTAAATCCGTCAAATTTGGAACATTATTTGAAGACCCGTACATCCGAATTATTGTAATCGTTTGCGAAAATTCTTCGAAGGCAAAACAGCAAATCTTAAAAAACAATTTGGACCCAGGGGAACAAGTTATCAACATCTGAAAAAACATTATCTGCATTGTTTGAACTTTCACAATTGTTTGCTAAAACGAAAAAAGCACATACAATCGGCGAATCTCTGATAAAGTCCTGTATTCTCAAAGTTGTAGAAGTGCTTTAAGGCCAGGAAGCTTAAAAGAAAATTCGTGAAATACCACTTTCTAACGACACAGTGAAGTCGCGAACCAAGGGAAATACCAAACCGTTGATACTGGAGTGAAAACCTCATTCGTGTTTTCTTTTATTAATTATAAGGCTAATTATAAAGCTTTTTTTAATACATAGTCCGTGGGCCCTGGAACATTTTTTTTAATGATTACCTACAAGCTAAAACTTAGCCGACCTATTCGTATTGCTGAGTCGGACAAGTTTTTGCACGTGGCAAGCCTGAAATAGGCAGCATTTTTACTCCCCAGCCCTGCAAACATGTCGATTTAACGATAGTATGTTTTTTTATTACCTACCAAAAAATTTTCATTCTAATTACAAGATAGAAGCGGTAAATTGAAGAAATAATGCTTGTCGGACAAAATGGCTGCCACCGTTCCAGTCATGCGCAAAGTGTCGAATTTTCATGGGTAGGTTTTTTTATTACCTACAAGGTAATACTTGGTGAATCGTCTCTTTTGTACATTGTAAGTCGTCAGGTACAAGTGTCCGACAAAAATTATGCATCTTGTACCGAGTCCGACGCGGTGAACATGTCGATTTTCGGGTAGTTATTTATTTATTACCTACATTAAATTTTTATTTTTTTTAGTTTTGTTATTTTGCAAAGAATATAGTAGTGTATGTGTCCGACAAAAAATGTGCAGCGTATGAGAATAAAAATAAAATAATCGAATTGCGAAAAAATACGCATCTTGGCCTTACTCAAAACTGCCGCTCAAATGCTAGTAAGTCCCTACAGTCCTTAACATATAGCTTGTATACGTATTGTATACGTGGTAATTGTAAAAAATATTGTAAATTGTATATAGGTACTGTATTGGTTTTCTTCTTTCATAAATATTATAATAAGGATCGGTTATTGATTTATGTTTATCGATTGTCACATCTCTATCTTATTATCAGTCCTGTTTGACCTTGTACGTACGTAAGCGTCAAACGTAACGTAAACATACCGGTTCGATTGCGATTTACCACTACACCGCTAGCCTCGGTGAGCTTTTAGCCGATGGGTTTCCGGACGATAAATAAAAAAGGGTGATGCATCGTACGGCTCGTTCGCGCCACTGCTACTTGTGAGCCGCGGATTGAATTATTTTAATTTTTCATTATCTCTGTTAAGCCATGCATCCAAATAACATGCTATAAAGGGCAAAGTGTATTTTCATATCAGACAGCCGTGTGTGAGACGTGGCATTGGTATAGGGCTCTGTTTCCATTATCATATAAGTAGCGAACGTTTATAAACAGTCAACTAGGCTAATATTTTAACACAACTAAAGTTATTTGGTCTCTTAACATGACCTCTAAAAAATTATTATCTAACAACATTTAGTGGCCTACGTAAAAGTGCTAGTTTAAAATAAAACGTAAGTAAAAACATTCATTGTCACAGTCTGAGTTTTTCATGTTGAAACATAATCTTTATGTCAGTATTGCAGCTAATGAGTATCATGTGAGGAGTGCCACTGTTACACTCTCCGACTAGGGCTGTCAGACAATTGGAATCGATGTACAATTGGAATCGATGTTTAAATTATTTTTAAATATTTTTTTTTGGCGAAAATGGAAATTTCGTTTTAAATATGTAAACAATCTTTTGATTATAATAGGTAAATGACATTTTGTGTCTGAATAAAGCAATAAGTTTGTTCCTGTTTGTTCATTTGTTATCTAGAGTTTGCCAGTAAACTGTGCCCGAGCCATGCCGCGGTGGTACAAGTTGGCCAAATACAAAACAAGGTTTTGTTTTTCAGTCTTCGATTCTATCCTACTTTTATACATTAATTCACTATCGAAATAGGTTTGTTCAAAATAAATATAAACTTAAAGTCACAATAATTACAGAAAATAACTGTTGCTCAGATGTTAAGTGGAGTGATTAGATTTGTTATTATGACAGTCTCCTTAAGTTATAATTGTAACAACGGCTAACGATCTTTATAACTTTTTAACATCTAAAATAAACGATATTAAATAATTTTAATTTTTATACAGCAGCCCAATGACAAAAATGGTTTCTTCTGGCAATAAATTATTATTTTTCTTAGCTAATAAAAGTATGTAATAAACTTTAATAATTTAAAAAGTGTCACCCCTACATCAGCTACACCCACAATACGACAGTGTGGGAAGGGCGGCGCCTTTGATACCGACACCGCGCGAGGGCTGCGACAGACACACATCATGATGTATACATACCTACACCTTATCTGCCTGTATGTATGTATATTGCATTTTGACGTCCGTACGTCACAGTGACATGACATGTGTTACGAGAGATGATCGCTACGGTATTCCAATGGAATTAATTTAGTTTCGTTTAGTTAATATGAGAATAAATTTTACATAATAGAAAATGAAAGCGGAAATTGTAAGACCTTTGTCGCAAAGGAGGTTTTAACATCCCTGTGCGGTAGAACATGCCATTTTTTTTACTAGATTACAAACAACTACACAACTTGTTATAATCAGCAAATTTTTTCGACATGATGTAATAGTACTTTTTTATCATCGCACCGCTCAAAACCAGCATTTGGTTTATACCTACAACCAAAATGGTTGGATGGTTGCAAATATGCAGTAGAACAATCCATGCAGGATGAATAGATTGTAGAGGATGACTTAAAAACTTGAAGTATAACTTTTTTTTGATGATGATGACGAAGATGGTAGACACATACCCAAAAGAAACCTATTCACTCTACTCTTGAGCTTTTACTAGACTTATTGAAAATACCCATAAATATTTTTTGAGAAAGCACTTTTTCGTATCTCAAAATCAAATTTTTTACACGAGGGTGAAAGAAATTTATAGGAAAGTAGATCAGAAGAAGTATATCACCTTAACCTTTAATGCGTACAAAATGTTACGTTTTCCAATAGTGGCAAACACTTTTGACTAAACAACAGTGTCGTTCAACGGATACTTTTCTTCCCTAATATGATTCGATAGCAAGATTTAATTTCCGCACATGTTACATCTACCCACAGGTTGAGGAAGAATAGTTTGTAGTGATCGGAAAACATAAATTAGTAGAAATACAACCTTTGAGATCGCTATGCTAGAATCAAAGCACTTTGTGCATATAGAGAGGGGAGATTTATTGTAATTTGATCGAGATTGTATTCCATCACGGATATTGTCATCTCGAAAAGAATTCAGGGAAAATAATAGACTACTCTTTCTTTTTTCTTTGAGACATACTTAAATCTACGTCGGTACATAAATCGATAGCAAAGGCACACGACTAAACACAAACTGATGATCCAATTATCGCTTTAATTAAAGTGTCTAATTAAAGGCACAGATGATATCGAAACACAACTTCCGTTGTCTTACGCCCTTCGTAAAACTCCCATCCAAAAAATAACGTTCTACACTTTACACAAGGTTCAAATTAGAACATAGTAACATTTTTCAGGAAATCTTTTTCTCAGTTCATGCCAAATTGAACTTTATGTAAGTAGGGTAAGAGAATTGTTTGCTTTGGAAGTGCATTGAGGGGTAAGGTAGGCGGCCCGATTACCGGTGGCGGTGGCGCGTGACGCCCGCCGCTGAGATCTGACGGTGGACGGGGCCTGCGAACGCGCACTATTTATAGCTGGCATCGTTACAACAATATTGTCAAAGGGTTTGTGGAAATTCTTTGTTAGGTTGATGGTGGAGGCGGACTTGTATGTGGTAGGTGAGGGTTGGAAATAGGCAATAAATGTACGAATATTCCCTGAATTCTTAATTTTATTAAAGGTAGTTCTTAAGTGTTAATGATGTTGGAATGCAAGTTTATATAGATTCTGGTTCTTGTTCTCTTGACGCAGTCGTGGAATGATAAAGACTTCAAAAATATCGTAATACATGTTTATATTTGGTTTAATACCTTCGCTCTCGAAACACACAGGATTTTCCAAGAGTAATCATAGTGCTGCCATCAGTAAAAACAATTCAGTGCTCAGAAAAAGGAAAAGTTTAATCGTACTACGGGCCAGCCATTCTAAATATAAGGATGTTAGGTTACATACATGCACACTCTCACTCCTGTATCCCTGAAGAGATAGGCAGAAGCGTATTAAACACCCATATTTTGCCAACTAAGTTTCAATTGGTCCTACTCACGTTATAGGCATATTGCCGTCATAAGGACACTGGAAATTAAAGATTGAAAAATTGGGTGTACATTGAAAGGGAAAGGGAGGTGAGAAGGGAAGGCAATGAAAGGAAAGGGATGTTGCTTATACGGATCGACTGGGGAGGGTAAGCAAAAGCTTGAGCAGATCAGGGATGCCACCTGTAATCCCTATTAGGTTAGCTACACCTATTTAAAATAATTCTTTCAAAAAATTTAACTTTAAAAAAAAAACTATGCCATAAAAGAATTATAATATGGTTTTCTCATGGATGCCATTGTCAGAACTGGACCAAATTGAAATGAAAAAAGTATTATCAAAATTGGTTCACCCAGTCGAAAGTTCTGAGGTAACAAACATAAAAAGTAATAAACAAAAAAATACAGTCGAATTGAAAACCTCCTCCTTTTTTGAAGTCGGTTAAAAACAGATATTGATTCATGTGATAGAATCTGAAAGAAACAATAATATCAAACGGAACTACATCAAAAATCAAAGGCACACAAATTAAATCTACTGCTGCTAAACCTTTTTTTTTATAGATCAGGGAATGTTTGTATTTCGATATTTTCAACTCCATTGCAAAAGTTAATAATTTAGAAATTATTAGCAGCAGTTGTTCCTACTTGCCTAGAAACCTTCCTTGGGGTGCAACTTGGACAAAGGAATCAGCAACAAGGCTGTTCTTTGAGGGGGACACTGGCGCTGCCAGCTAACGTTTGCTGAAGAGATAGTGGCCTATAATTTAGACTAAGCTGTTTTTCTTTGTTTTCCTTTAAAAAGCAAAAGGTTCAGATGTGAAATTATCATACGGCCGTTTCGCCCCAAGCCTCCGTAACAGTAAACGTTAGAACAAAGTAAGATATTTAAAAGTATTTTGAAAACATTTAGTCTAGTTTCTGGTCCTGGGTGCAATTTTCGAGTTTGGCAAATTGTTATTAGGTTTTTCTTATGGTAAGTTCGTAGTTGGCACAAGACTTAAATAGATGTTAATGACAAGTGCAAACAAGCTTTATATAGGAGATGGTATCTCCTACCAAACACTACTAAAAGTATTTTATAGATACAGAGTGCCAACCCTCACTACACGATAGTAATTGCATAGAAAAAAGTCTTCTAGAAATTACAATCAAACCTCGAACCAGTCATTTTATTCACACAAACACAATACCATTTAACACCTCTGGAACAATCCTTCTTTGAACGTCATTAAACCACAATGTGACCACATCACAGCCCGGCTTCACGTAGCGCAGTGGTCGTGGTTGACGGCGCGCGACCACTCGCTGATTAACACGATATTGCGCACGCGTATGTCTGTTTGACAGATTATATTTATGGTCAGGTTTTACAGGTGCGGTGGTGTCAGCAAAGTTATTTTTTCATCAGGATACAAAAAGCAGTGTAGCTAATATTGACAATATTCTTAACTAACTTCTGCATAAAAACAAAATCATTGATTTTTACTTGAAAATTAATAATAAGTAATTTAAAAATGTGCACCTTCACTAGGATTTTTTTTTAATTCTATTTCTTTTTCAAGGTAAATCCCCTATTTGTCTGCAACACATAACGTATAAAATTTGATCACACCTTTCTGGAACACTCTGCATAGTTTGGATGACAATACTATATTTATTTTTGTCTTGGAACTGATCTGATGATGGAGCCAGGAGGTGGATAGTGAACCTCTTCAGTTGCTTCTTGTAAACCCCTTGAGTTTGAGCTTATTTGATTTGTTTTGACGAGTCCAGCAGATTGGGCGTGGTAACGATGGTCTGATGATGGAGTCAGGAGGTGGACAATGTAACTTTTTTACTTTTAATTCGGTTCACAATTAAAGCGTGTTGTATTTTATATTACTAATGCCCGGTATATTCCCCACCATCTTGAAGACCGCTAAAGTTGTTCCTGTATAAAAAAGTGCAAAAAAGAAAATGTTTCTAACTATAGACTAACTATTTCCATTTTGTCGGTTTTTGCCCAATTGTTCGAAGCTTTAATTTACCCCTAACTAAAAAGTCATACTAGTTAGTCATGTTTTTGTTTGTGAGCAGCACGGCTTTAACCAATCCCGTTCTACAAGAATAAATCTGGTCACATACCATAACGAACTATGAACGCAGTTGATGCTGGTGCCCAAATTGGTGCTGTCTATATGGACTTTGCTAAGGCATTCGATAGAGTTTGTCATAAGATATTTAAAAAAAAAGTTACATTCGTATGGTATTTGTGGATATATATATTTGTGGTATATCCTTACTGAAATGGTTTCAGTCTTACTTATCCGATAGAACGCAATATTTCAGTAGTGAAAGGATTTAAATCTGAGATACATACAGCTATTTCTGGTCATTTGGGTCCTTGGCTATTCAAAGGGGTCAAAAAAAATTGTCTCTTTTATTAAACATAGCAGCGCTTACCTCTTGTTAGAAGAAGATTTAAAGATTTGTAAAACTATAACAGACTCGTATGACTGCGATCTGCTTCAGAGGGACCTTGATGCTATAAATAGTTGGTGTAAGGTAAACAAAATGTCCTTAAATACAAGCAAGTGCAATACCGGATGGTATCGCACTTGGTCGTTCACACGAAACCGCAATGGAATTAACACTCCATATTATATTGATGACACTGCACTACAGGAAAAGGCAGTTACGAGATTTAGGAGTCCTATTTAACTCTAAGTTAACTTTTTTGGCTCATATAAACAATATAATTAACAAGTCATCTAGAATGCTGGGTTTTATTTTATGAAACGGCAGACTATTCCGCAATCCAACTACAAAAATAGCCATTTACTATGTAACACTTACGTACGGAGTTATCTTGAACACTGCTGTGTAGCTTGGTCACCTCGATATAATGTGCATCAACTCAGATTTGAACAAAATCAAAAACGATTCCTGAGACACCTTGCCTTTTCTTGTGGTATGCATAAACAGCTGCCTTCATATAAGGACAAATTAAGACACTATATAATGGAAAGCTGCATAACATAAGTTTTCTGTATAAAGTACTAAGGAATGAATTTGACTGTTTATACTAGACCTGTTCTTGCTCGGTCACTGAAAAGAGCGCTCCAATCTAGTACAGTCACTCACATGTAGGTACTAGTTCGGACTTCTAGTTCTATTAGTTCAGTAGTACCTTGTAACTGCTTTGAATGAATATTTGGATCTTCTTCTTACTTTGCATGCTTAAGACTGTCATTCTTATACTCGTAAAATCACCATACTAATTTATTTACATTTATATGACAAGATTAAATTATATAATTAGTAAGTAAGTAAAAATAATAACACGTAAAATGGTGTTGTTGTTTTAGTTTCGGTGTTTGTTTGCTAATCTAACAATGTACTAAATTGAAAATGGAAACTAATGAGTATGAATTATCTAAAATTTAATGCAGACAGCATGCATCTCAGTCTTATTCGTTCGTTCACCGCCGCCGTGTCGCGCGGGGACGTAACGTACGACTTTTTAGCCGACGATTCAGTCGTTCCATGTTTCTTGACAGTACTAATGTACTAAATGAACGAAGTCCTATAAGCTTACGGAATAGTTCATTCTAGTTCCATGTTTGGAATGAATTCCTAATAGTACTTAGTTCGTGAACTACACAAGCCTAGTTCATACCTGTTAAAATTATTTAGTTTCACGTTTATTTTCTTTTATTTTGTTTAGATTTTTTTTCTTTAAAATAATGATTTTATTTTCTTGTAAAACCGGTGTTACTTTTTACGCAAGTTGTGACACCTTAAAATGTTGTGCATTTAAGTTTATTACTGTAGTTATATTTTAGATGTAAGTGATAATGTAGCAACTACTGATTGTCCAAATAAATAAATAATTAAAAGTGGAAGGGTATAAATTATGAATGGCGTTTAGAATTTACATTTAATAAATCCTCTGTGATGAATTAGCGTAGATTTTTATATGTGTGTAAACTATGATTATCGTCTAAGTGTATCGTCAACTGGCGACATATAATTTCGAACAGAATAGAGTTGATGGCATTTCTAATAACATATTCTCAGTTTTATACGTGCCACCGTTACCTATTGACTAACCTGTTATGTTACTATAGGGTATCGCTTTGAACTTACCGGTAGATTCTCCATAGTTTCCGAGAGACTAATCTCAAGCGCTGTCAATTAAGCACACCTTATCCTAGTTGTTCATTTGCAGGCTCAGCTCTATTAAAACCTTTTTCGAAAAACAACTTTCAAAACTAGCCATAAATAACAAAACTCCCATGATTAATTAAGCGAAAAAAATAATTGAACCCATTACTTTTTTTTCATTACCTGAACTAACATTTTTGACAGCAACCAAAATAAATGATATAAAGCTAAGTACCTACTTCCATAAATTTTATATTTCTCTTCTAGCTTTCGCCGGCCTCGACTACGTTATCTATGTTATACTATGCTATGCTATGCTATGCCATGGCATGCCATGCCATGCCATGCCAGGCCATGCCATGCCATGCCATGCTATGCTATGCTATGTTATGTTATGTTATGTTATGTTATGTTATGTTATGTATATATTTTATCTAGCCAGATAATACAAAACTTATTTTTCTTTCCCACGAGAATAATACTTTTGGATGAAAGGTGCCCCATGTTCTTTTATGTTCCCCTGACAACGTTTACGCAAAATTCATGATGATCGGTTGGATGTGACAGCGTAACAAACAAACTTACATTCGCAATGATAATATTAGTTAGGATGATTTGTGTTCGTTTTTTGTTTTAAAAATATATCACCCGTACTAGGACAACATGGATACCATATTATTTACAGATTCAAGCTATCCCTGAGCGCAGGAAAAATGTCTGTATGTGACATACGCGCAAATTATGTCCCATGCGAACCCACACACAATTTCCTCCTTTTTTGAAATACAAATATATAACGTAGCGTTATACGTATATTATATAAGGCATTGTCAATAATTTAAAAAGTGAAGTACCTACTAAGTGTAACACAAAACTGCTACATTACGAGAACGAAACCTTATACCGAATGCTTTACTCGCTTTTGTTCAACGTTTTGGCGCCACTCGGATTGTTCGAGCATTCCACCTTCCAATTTAGTATCGGAGAACTACTGAAATAAGTATTTCTTATTTTACTTATTGACTGCATTCTTGGAACTTGGAGAAAGGTATTGGCTATATTACTGTGCATTAATAAACAGTCCATTCTAGTAATTCTAGAATAATTGACCGTGTGTGAGGTGTCTCAAGTTATTACAAGTTATCACTGACTGACGAGCATTCGCTTGTAATGTAACTTCAAGGTTCCATTTTTGCGAAAATAAAATGTATACAGTGTTATATCAGATAGCTTTTTTTTAGTTTCATCCAGAGTAATTTGAGTCCTGCAACTTTTTTAAATATTCGCATCTTAAGAGGATACTAATATTTAAATAATACATGTAAGTGACGTGAGACGTCAATTAATTTTCAATTAAATTGATAACATGCAAAAGTTATTTCTACTTTTTAAGCTTTTTAATCATTCCATTAATTTTTATTTAAGTCTTTAATTGTGTTTCTAGGTTTTATTTTTTTTAACTTAGCGTGGCAGAAACATCTTGTATTTCATCATTAGCAATCAATGTAGGTTTTTTGGAATTGCTTTTTATTTTGTTTTATTTCTTAGGAATCAGTCTATCACGTCTTACATAATTCTGTTAAAAAACTTTTTTTAAATTGAATGTCATCACACTTGTCGATTTTAAAATTCTTATAATTTTTGACAGTTGTTGTAGTGCGCAGTTCATGTGAAGTTTAGTAAGCTGTTGACTGAAATAGCATTCGATTAATAAATTTGTCCTTGTGTTTTAAGTTTGACTAACATTGTAATATTTTAAAAAGCAGACAGCATTTATTAAAAATATGGTTAAAAATATTTTTAAACGAGTGGCTATGTTTATGTGTGGAAGTGCTATTATTATTACCAGCAACATAAACTTACAGTTTTCAACAAGAGGTTCTATGCTGTAAAGTTAGAAATCATACCATGTTTACTATTTCAACGCAATACAATACATTAATCTATATTTATAAAAATCAATGTATGTTTGTTTGTCCCTTATGCGTACCGAAACCATTGATCAGATTGTAATGATACTTTGGTAGGGTGTTCTGGGGACGCCCACTAGGGTTTCTGGCCCAAAAATCTATATTAAAAAAATGGCATTGCAACGTATGCCGGGTGCAGCTAGTAAGTATACTTTTAAATTACAAATTGCTTGTATGAAACTTAACATTAATGCTAATAGCACTTGACGTATCAAAAATATGTCTGCATCTGGATTTTTCTGAAAAATGATTAATGTTGAACAGCTTTGAAAGTAAGGCTACTAGTTACGAAGTAACTATTATCTTATCTGTGCTACTACACACCAGAAGACGCCAAGTTGCTAGGCAGGTAAACAGTTGTAGTGCCTCCGTCCGTTTCCACGGAAATATTTACCCGGCACGTGGAAATGAATGTACTCTCGTACCGATGGGTTGTCTACTTTATTGTTCAGTATTCAGTAATAGGTAATTAGTTAGTCAACATTAAGTCACTTTACTTATATATATTAGGTACTATACTAAGTTCACAAATCATTTAGAATTTTCTAGTGGAAGATAGAAAACAGTTTTAATACTTACCACTTTTATAAGCGTATGATAAAACCATTAAACTTTTAATCTAGATATCAATAAGTTACAGCGGCGCAATATGATTCTTTTTATCAAATCAAGTAACTGTAAGTACCTAACGGCTGTGTAATAAAACCGAAAACCTATCAAAAGTTTTATATTCGTTCTAAAACAGCTATATAGCACATTCTCTTCACGGAGTGATATCGAAATCTGCTACGGCATTACGCAATACCTTTACTAATCTGAACATAACATTTAAAAATATCACATTAACAGAGACTATAAACCTCTAGTTCTATAGAAAAGATAAAGAGGGAAACAATGGGGTACGGTGGGAGGGGGTAGATCCCCCCCGTGTGCGGCCACGAGCGAGACAATTGGGCATAAACCACGCGGCTTGCCCGAGAACAATGACTTATAGGTTATTTATTAAGGTAGGGGCAGTGCGCAGGCGCAACTTGTAATATCCACGGATATAATTCCGTACAAACGAGCCTGTTATTGATATTTTATTTTCGTTATGATTTTAATGCGCTTTCGGCTGGAATTTGGCTCGTCATTAGTGGCTGTATTTCTTTAAGTCGCCTGTATTGTGATACGTTTTGGTTCAGTTGAGTTGAGCGTAAATAAAATTCACCCGGCAAAACTGTCTTTAATGGTATTCGGGATTATGAAGTTTCAGCCGGTTTTTGTAGGTTCATGGCCTATTTACCCACTATGTGATTTGTTTAATGATGTGCTCGACAGCTGTTGTGATAGTATCTCCAAGTGAACCCTAAAAAATGTTGTAGCTCTCGTACAAAGGAAAGGTTTTTAATGGTACTATCAGCAACAAAAGTAGTTTAATAAGACAGAGTTTATGGAAGCTTAAGTGTTAAAGTTTTCTGTCAGTTACAAGATCGCACATTTAACTCTGTCACTAGTAGAAATATACCGATGTGGCAGAACATACAGAACGATATTAAGCAGTCGCATGCTTGGCCGCAGTTTATGCTTAACCGCTGTATAGCGCGATACGCACCCTACCTGCATACGGCAACCGCATCACCTGGAAAACCTGCTACCCCGTAAAAAGGAGTTTTTATCAGAGATCGGGCGCCATTTTTTCCGGCCATTCATTTACTGAGGACTAGCCTAACAGTAGGGCTATCTGGCATTCTTGGCTGTGAATAAAAATGTCAGTCGTAGGACTGAAATTTTGACACGTTAGAAGTGAAAACATATCTTACATATATGCACACACACACACACACACACACACACACATCTGTATATTATATGTATCTGAGCGTGACGGTCACGCGAGTTCAGTGCTTTTCCCCATACCAAAAGTGCCCACCGTACCTCATGAAGTTTTCACACACATCTGTGTACATGTATCTGACCGTGACGGTCACACGAGTTTAGTGCTTTTTCCCCATACCAAAGGTGACCAATGTGCCTAAAGAACTTTTCACTTCAAAAACCACCAAGGAGCGACCCTCTCTACACACACATAGTCTCTGCTATTTACAGAGGAACGACGACGAACTTCGTCTCCATACCGCCCTCGGCCAAACCTCTCTAAAAATTACCCCGAATCCCGTGCTCTGGTGCTGGGTGCCTCGTGGCCAGGGGATTCACGACTGATAGGTGGTTTAGGAGGACACCTGTAGATAATATTCCGACTACCATTGGTGACCTGGTATGAATAATCTTGTCGCTGTAGTGTAGTAGGTATCTGCAGTATCATGAAATCATTCACTGTCCAACAGATTAAATGATTAATCACAACGTCAACAGAAGCTTAGTTTGTTTGTCGGCCGTTTATGCCGCCCGCCGCGACGCTTCATTTCGTCGCGGCAATTTGCTGTTGCGGCATGCGGCAAAGCGGTCTTTATGCTAGTTTTTACGTAAATAAGCTACATATTTGGAGTAATTAACAGACTACGCCCGGCGGCGGCGCCTCAGTTACTTTTTGCTACAATATGATATAACATGATGCTACTAGACATTTTGATTCCTGACACGTGTTTCCGTCTTTTGCGGGTTGTTTTACGAGAATGTAAGGAATTTTCTAGTTTTAATTGGCTTTCTAAGGGAGTTTTTTCAGCTCAGTTTTCGTCTTTTGTGTACCGACAGTGTTCTTGTGTCGGAAACTGGGAAGAAAGGTGAATATCGAAGTAGTATTTCTTTTAAGTTACTTTTGGAGGACTTATGTAGGTAGGTAATTCCCACCAGTAGCACGGAAGCTGGAAATGTGGGCCACAGCTGTCCATTAGTTCGCCACATACATATTACGTTCTAAAAGCTTATTCTTGTTTACCAAATACATATAATGGTGTGTTGAAGTTGAAGCCTATAAGACATCACAGTGAAATAGCACATAAAGTAAAATACAAAAAAACTTGATCGTTTTCTTATCTGAACAACATTTTCTTTCATGTCAACCACTTTCCTTTTCTCAATAGGTCATTGGACCGGACATTTTAACAACATTATATTTGTAATTTCAATCATGAATTCTCATTTAAATATTGTACTACTGAATACTAAACATACAATACTTCCTTTTGGATGCGGCTTCGCTCTCATCAATATCGTCAACGTCGTCGTCGTTGAGGTCGTGGGTTCGATTTCCGCTCAGTGCAAATATTTGTATGCATGAATACCTATGTATCCATGTCTATTAATTTGCATTTCAAACAAATGGTGTTTCTATGTATATCTAATACGAATGAGTTTTTCTATGTATTTACCTTCGATCAACAATACCAACTATTGATCGAAGGTATTTACAGACAATAATGCAATGTTAATCGGTGTTCTAGTACCCGCCGTCCGAAGTCGGATGATGTGCGACTTCACTCGTTTTTCTCGCCTATCGTCACATAACACAAGTTTAATTTAATTGTGCAATTATTATTTTGTAATATATAAACTGAAACATGAAGCGACTATTGCTTCATGCGTGCTGTCAAAATGCAGTTAATATTGCATCAAATACATACCTAGATAAATGATTGCCATGTGTTCGTCTAAACATTAAACAGTTTAAAATTTATTGTCCCGATTAATTTGATTAACTTCGCCTTTATGTAGTTGGCATAAAGTTAAATTGGCGACATTTCATAATAATTTTATTAAATGACTACATTAAATAAGACATACGACATTTATTTTGTATAAACATGTATGTACAATACAAGATAACAAACTTGCATGCTAAATGGTTATAACCAACCAAAAATCAGTAATCAAAAAAGTATAATTAAATTTATTTTTGTTATGTTCAAAATGTGATACTTAAATTGTAAATTATTAAAATGTAAAAAATCACATCAAATTACTTCATAATATAGCGGTTAAGAGTGTTATTAATATAATAATTATTATTTTAATAGAATACAAATTAGTTTTAAAACATTGTGGAATAATCGTTACTTCGAGTGAAATTTGTCAAAAACTCGGTGAAACTTATTTATTAGACGTTTTATTTTTTAGGTGTTTTTTTAATTCACGTTAAAAATAGATACACACAGTCTGTCAACATTCAGCTCACAGCTCCTCTCAGACTTAGCTAAAAGTGTGGATTTGATTTTACAAAAACTACTGCCTTGTGTATATGTAGCGATGGTGTAGTCAATATTTTGTACTTAGTAAAATATGGTTTGCAGCTAACAAGTGAATCAAATCCAAACATACCTCTGATGTATCTATTTTTGAGACTTGAATACTATTTCCTTATTGGTGGAATTACCCCAAAATAAGATTCCAACCTTAGAACCAAGCCCACCGTACCATGGTATGCTATTAGAAGTACATCAATATTGCGGCAGGTTACACACGGATGAGTTTATTCTCCTAATTAATTGTTCTGTTTGAGATTTCCGGTTAAGGTTTTTGTCATTTGTAAAATAATAGTTAAGATTTGGTTTCAAAGGTGATGATGTATTCAATGTAGATACAAAGTTGTAATGGGGGTAACCAAACAACACAATTGGTACACACATTCAAGGCTGTAGTGGAGAATCAGACTGACAAAAAAATAATACGTAGTGACAATGACGGCGAATACGTTAATCTTGTTTTTCAGGAATACCTCAAAAACCTGTGGGATTCCACAGCAGACAACAGTTCCACATTGTTCTTCATGAGCTCACCGGACTATTATGGAAAAAGCTTGCAGTATTGTAATAGCTCTTTGCTAGAGCAGGTACCAAGAAGGATAGATCTATTTTTCTAAGGAGAGGAAATGAGAAGATTATGGAAAACAACTTAGGGTTTTTACTGAAACCTTTAAAATACAATAAAGACAAATAATCAAATGACTTGTAACACTTTTACATATTCAAAATATCTTGAAGCTCCGCGTGACAGCTGAGGCTACCATCCACGCAGACTTCTCCAACTCGAGTCCCCTTCATTCTTCATTGTTTCATTTACTAAATTAATTCAAATACTTTAAGTATTTTACTTACTTACTTTTTTGCGCGACGATTACAGGTTCACGTTCCTTCGACGATTCAGCTACCGGATTGCTTCTACAATTATATGCTGCGACGCTCTGCTTATAGAGACCCGAATCTATCTCAACATCGGAAGTCTTAATCTTTGAATCTATTAACTTGACATTGTCATCCCTTTTAATATTATTATGTGAAGGGTTAGACACAATGTCGTCCTTTTGTTCAACTGACTTAACTGAATATAAATATTTTATTTGAGGAATTGTGCGCGTTTTTACTGTTATTTCGCTGCTCACAAAATCCTTTTCCACCATTATAGAACTCGAAGGCTGAATCACATTCTCATTTACAAACGGTATTGTAAACTTTTCTTTTAATCTCAATGCTTTATCTGCAAAATCAATCATACAATTATTATTACAAAGGAAATCTATTCCTAGAACAAGGTTAGTTTCAATATTTTCTACTACAATTAATTCTAACTTAACTACAATATTTTCTACTAATGCATTTATGCTGCATTGGCCCAATGTGCAGACACCTTCATCTATGTTTAGATGCAGCTTGCGCGCCAGTGTACTGTCGATGACACTTACTGAAGCCCCCGTGTCCAACATAGCATTGCAATTGATCCCACAAATATTAATAGAAATAAATGGAACGAACAGACCAGAATTATTTCTTTTCGGTATCCCTTGGAGCTAAATTGCATCTCCGGATTCGACGTCCAACTCCAAGCTTTTTACATCCTCCTGTCGAATCCTCGTTGAAAATTCTGCTGGGTTACATTTTGCTTTCTAAAATTTGAATTCTGATTAGTACGTCCTTCAGCTCGAGGCCTCAAATTGTACCGTGGCGTATGGAAACTTTCTTGGTCGTTTCTATACTCCTATTACTTGGAGATCCCGGTGATCGACCATCATATGACCTTTTATTTAATTGGTTTGGTCTTTTAATGATGCCTTCTTAATTTTTTTAAAATTTTACAGAATATTCTAACCCTTGCGGTGGGTTTACTGGGATATTAATGTTTTTAAATTCACTGGTCTCGGTTACATCCGCTAGTTGAATGATTGTATTTTTTAGCTCTTCTCTCGTCTGATACAGGCGTGAGGATAGTAAGTGCTTTTGGTAGTAACTCATAGACTTTAAATATGCATTTACAAATTTAGCGTCTTCATTAATGCCTGCCTTATTTGCTAATGACGCCAATCTATAAAAGAACTCAAGATTGCTTTCCGACATAAATTGTTTAGCTTTGTAGAATTCTGCAACATCGTCGACAAACGACGGAAATTCTTTTTCTAATTTAAATATAATTTCATCTAGTTCTGAGTCGTTATCGATTAATGTCTTATAGAATAATAAGGTGGCTCCCGACAAGTATGCCCCAAGAATAAGCGGCTGAGATTTCTCATCCCATTTGTTGATTGTGCAAATTACTTTGAATTGCCTCAGGAAATCTTTGAAGCATTCCCCTTTGGCACCCGAGAACACTTTGCAATCTGCCATCATGCATATATAAAATAACTTTGAGCGAGTACCAAGAAAATAAAATAAAATTGTTATCTGTTATATCGGCGAGACGTTCCGCTCGACGACTTTTATAATACTTCAACTTTTTTTTTCTTTTCCGTATCGTCTACTATGCTTCTACTAGCAGACACACGGTGATCTCCCCATGTACCGTCTAGCGTACTCTTCTTCACAGACGTACGGTGTTGTACACCACGTACGACAATGTACCTCTCTTTCAAGATCCAAGGCGTCGTCCACTACGTGCGACCATGTACCTCTCTCTCAAGATCCAAGACGTCTCCACCACTTGTAATAGCTCTTTGCTAGAGCAGGTACCAAGAAGGATAGATCTATTTTTCTAAGGAGAGGAAATGAGAAGATTATGCGAAGCAACTTAGGGTTTTTACTGAAACCTTTAAAATACAATAAAGACAAATAATCAAATGACTTGTAACACTTTTACATATTCAAAATATCTTGAAGCTCCGCGTGACAGCTGAGGCTACCATCCACGCAGACTTCTCCAACTCGAGTCCCCTTCATTCTTCATTGTTCCATTTACTAAATTAATTCAAATACAAATTAAGAGCACGAAGTTGCCAGCAGACTTTCGCGCGACCAAGTAGTATTTATTCGTCAATCCATGAAGGTTGCAAGCGGGCGCACGTAGTCCTTACAGTATGTTGGAGGATGCTGCTCTCAGTAAACTGTTTTGGGCTGAAGCTGCTAACACGACTGTTTAACTGAAAAACCGTTCACCAACAAAAGCTGTACGAGGAGCCACTCTAGAAAGCACGGATGATCCACTCGACCATACATACATCTCAAGGAACTCCAGCATGAACTCCGAAGACTCCAACACGACGTCCTTTGAAGATGCAGACAGAGAAGTCTCCGAGTTTGCTGGGCTGGCTAGAGTTATGTATGAGGAGGATATACCGAGCACTTTGCAGGAGACAGTGGGCACTTATGAGGCTGAACAATGGAGAGAAGCAATAACAGATGAGTATCAATCTTTTATCACTAATAAATGCTGGACTTTAGTCAATTTACCAGAATAACTCAGTAAAATGAAAATGGGTTTTTACCTAGAAGAAAGGGTTGAATGATGAATTGCTTAAATACAAAACACGCCTTGTTGCAAAAGGTTATACCCAAAAATATGGGATTGATTTAAATGAAACGTTTGCACCCGTTGCATTCAACCATAAGGATATTATTAGCCCTGGCTGCTCAATATGACTTGCAAATTGAGCGTATGGATGTAAGAACCGTGGTTCTGACTGGTGATTTTATAGAAACAGTTCACATGGAGGAACCGGATGGCTTTGTTGTTGAAAATAAGGAAATGAAAGTTTATAAGCTCTACAAAGCAATTTACGGCTTAAAACAAGCAGCAAAAGCTTGGTACGACAAGATTGATAATGTTTTCACCAATAAATTGTGTTTATATTTATAATCATGATGGTGAAATTTTGATTATTGCATTATATGTTGATGACATGATGAAACTTATTAGTGAATTTGAAATGAAGGATCTGGGTCCTGCTAGTCACATACAGACCTAATATAGCATACAGCACACTGTTTTGATTTTAATTGACTTAAATAACACACAAGTTATTTAATATTAGACACCATTTTGTTAGAGATTTGGTCAATAGAAAAGTTATTCAGTTAAGTTTTGTAGCTACTGATTTAATGATAGCGAATGTTTTGACAAAATTGTTAACCTACGAAAAAACATTTGAAGTTTGTGTCTCAATTGTTTAATAAATAACTAGAATAATAGGGGTTGTAATTGGTATGTAATTGATAGCTATATGTACTAGTGGATATTAGTACCTATTATTATCTGCACCTCAGGATAGGGTTTAAGTAAATAAGAATCTTCTCCATACGTAAATCAAACATATATTTAATTATTTCCTTTTCCTAATACATCAAATATTACATACTTTTAATAACAGTCACATCTTGTACTTACATGCTCACAACAACAATCAAGTGGAAATACTACTATCACCTCGACGTCTCAAGCAGAAGTGCCGACTGCTAAAATGTATTCAGTAAAAGAACAGTTGATGATCGATTCAATGATCGATTGAATGAATGACTCGAGTAATAATACTAAATATGAATGAGAGTTGCCCGCTACAAGCTAACAGCTCGGCCTTCCTGCTTAAAGGGTGTCCTCAAGCTTAGAGGTATCAAAAATAATTAGGTTCTAGATTTACAAAATACATAATGTCTGCCTCCTTACAAAAATTGCTTTCGGTGACATTAGCATAGCAGCCTTTCAAACAACAACATATTGATTGGTGCAAGAAATATATATATATATATATATCTATACTTCTTGACAACTACATAACAAGTATACTAATGGCCATATAAAAATAACAGAGCAGGACGTAAAAACAGCAGCAAAGATGATTGTGTTAATTATAAAAACAGTTCAACACTTACTTCTAATTCATTAATTCAGATCAGCATAACATAGAAAGATAAATATACATCCGATTATAACATAAATTAAAGAGTTCTAGAATACATACATAAGACACCGACCTAGACATTAATAATCATAACAAAATGACATCACAATAATGTAACATTGAAGATTAATCGCGAGTCTTCGTTTAATTTCTCACCTGCTATTTTCACTATCAATCAATCAAATCAAATCAAAATAATTTATTTCAATTAAACCATTATAGGTATTTTGGAATTGTCAGGAGTAGTATAGTCAGTCAGACTAAGTTATTCGTGAAGCTAATTACTTGTTCCGATAAGTAGATCCTGTGGAGAAGAACAGGCCAGAAACTCCAAGGACACTCTTTTTCAAGATCTTTTTTTTTTACAACTCTTTAGTTACATTGCTTATATGCGCAAATTAAATGTAACGATAATGTAACGTACTGTTCTATCTAAACAATAAACAGTCGCGCAAAACTACTACTGTATGTAAGTCATAGCAGTTCGGAGTTTACCAGCCCCAACCAACGGCACTCGTTCACGAGCATGACGCACGCGCCAGCCATAGTTCACTTCAATCATATCAAAGGGAGCTGAACAACCCGACACATACGCCACCATCGGCAGGACGTCTAGGCGAGCATAACATACTCAGAACTGCCAGGCAAATTAGCAAATTAACTTAATGTTATTGACTACACAGTTCTCGCATGTACAATTCAAAATTTTCTATGTAACACAAAATTGATATCAAATACATGTAAGGTAATGTCAATGTTTTGTAAAGTTAACAATGTCAATAATAATGATAAAAAATATCAATAAATAACATGTCAGATAAAAACTAGTATTTAAGTGAATATTCATATATGCACATTTCTTAGGACCACGCGTCATTTAGTGTCGCTGTGGAGCAGGACCAGCATGTTGCCAATCATTTTTATCAGTTTTTATTTCGTTGTCTAGTAATGTAATTGTCTGACATCGTTGAGTAAATGGGTGCAAATTTTTTTTTGACATACATAATGCTTTCATAAATATACCGTCAAGGCACCGTGAGGATGTTAATTTTCTTAAGCAGTTCCCTAAGGGATTCGTGACTACGCAGACTTTAAATAGCTGATAGCTCTTTTCTGCAGAATGAATATAGACTCCATATCCGCAGTGCACCCCCACAACAAAATCCCGTAGGACATGACACTATGGAAATAACTATAGTAAACTAGTCTAGCAGTATCTATCTATGTCTGTTAATTGGCGGGCTTGCCTTAAAGCATATGCTGCAGAACTTAGCCGCTTTGAAAGCGAAGTGAGCGCCCCATTGTAATCTAGAATCTAGCGTAATCCCTAGGAAAACAGTTTCATTGACAAAATGTATCTTTTCCTCATTTAATAAAACTTGACATTCAGTGTGTCTAACGTTGGGCAAAGAAAATCTTGTACATTTAGTTTTTTTTCCGTTTAACACTAAATTGTTGGCAGTAAACCAATCATGAACTAGGTGACTAATATCATTCACATCGTCAAAGCTACTGGCGCGTCTATCAACTTTAAAAATGATGTGTCATCAGCAAATAATACCATTTCAGGTTGGCTATCCAGTAAATGGGGGAGATCATTAATATATATAAGAAAGAGAAACGGGCCCAATATCGATCCCTGCGGCACTCCCATTTTATCCTTGATCCTAATGAATTGACACCATTTATCTGGACCATCTGTTGTCTATCACTCAAGTAAGATTTTAGCAAACAGAGGGCCTGTTTAGAAAGTCTGCAATGCTCAAGCTTTAGCAGCAGCGTTTCATGTGGTCCAGGCAGTCAAATGCTTTTGAGAGGTCGCAAAAGATACCAATAGCATCCTTCGCCCCCTCCCATGCGGCGTAAATATGCCGTAACAAGGCAACACCGGCGCCAGTTGTACAACGCCCTTTAGTGAAACCGTATTGCCAACCATGAAGAATGTTGTTTGCATTAAAATGAAGTAGCATTTGATTAAGCATTATCTTTTCAAAAACCTTACTAAATACCGGCAAGACTGAAACAGGCCTATAATTATTTGAATTTTTACTGTCTCCGGATTTAAAAAGCGGTAGGATTTTAATATTTATCATGAGAACAGGAAAAAATCCTTGATCTACACTCAAATTAAATATTAGATCTAAGCAAGGAGCGGAAGTTTCAATAATGGATTTGCAAGTTTTGATAGGCATTCCCCACAGATCTTCAGTCAATTTTATCTTAATATCCTTAAAATCTTTTAATACTGCTGCAGGGCTTACGTGCTTGAAACTAAAATCTACGGGACAGTTACAAACTGAACTTCCTTAGAAAACTGATAGAGTGGGTAGGAGAGGAGTCCAGATTTTCAGTAGTTTTTATTGGAATGTCAGTAAAAAAAAACCAACAAATTTCTGAGCTACGTCCTTGTCAGAGCTTAAAGTACCAGCCGTGTCTCTAATACATGATTGTTATTCGATGCTTTATTTCTACCAGTTTCATTATTAATTATTTTCCAGGTAGTTTTTATCTTATCTTCAGATTTTTTTTTTGTTTTATTACTAATAGAATTAGATTTAGCTACCTTACATACTTTTCTAAAAGTTTTCGAATAATTAGCAACGTACCGTTTGAAAGACTCGCTCTTTATGTGAGGCCTTAGGCCATAAAGTTCGTACAGCCTATCTCTACTTTTCCTAATGCCTGTGGTTGCCCAATCACTAAAAACAAATCGGGGGTACACATCCTTACTTTTCTTTTGAAAGATATCAAATATCAAATTCACTACGCACTACCGAAAAGAAATCGGTGCAGAATTCATTTACGTTATTTACATTACTATTAAGTAAAGCCAACTTGTTATTTAGAACAGGATCAAACTTCATTAGTTTTCCAGATGTTATTTGTCTAAATTTTATTTGCACCTTCTGCAAGGGTGTGTTAGATCTGTAGGTGACACTCAGTCCATTATGATCTGAAGGTAGATAATCTACAATAGCTTTTTCTAAATTTTCACAATTACAGAGAACATTATCTCTACAAGTAGCAGATGTCTGAGTTACACGAGTAGGTTTTAAAAAAATATTTGTTAGATTAAAAGATTTAAAAAGGCTTAGAAATTGATTAGAACTTGAATTCTCTTCCAAAATATTTATGTTAAAATCACCACAAATTATCACTAATTTATTAGTAGAGACTTTCACCATTACGTCTTCCATTAAAGTATCAAAGGTGAATAGTTATAAGAATTTGGGGGCCTATAAACACAGACTATAACATGCCCATCTAGCTCAACAGGCTAACTCGACACAGTGTTCCACTGAAAGTCTAACTATATCTTTCCTTTGTTCACATTTAATACAATTTTTAACTAAGATTTAGGATCCTCCATGCAACAGATTTTCGGTTTAAACAACTGGCCACACTATAGTTCTTATAATTAATTACAATTTGTTCTTCCGTAAAACACACAATGTCATATTGTGTTTTTTTCCAAAAGCGTTTCTACTTCTAGTGACTTACTAGACAAACCTTGAATGTTTTGGTTGAAGAACTTCAAAGTATTCTGCTTAACCTTAACCCTAGTATGATTTGAGGACTGTCTAAAGCTAGAAGATATATTGTAACCTATTGCTCTAAGCCTGTTGGTAATAGTATCTTCTGTTGTAATATTGACTAGTTTAAATTATTATCCGAAGCATGGCTCTGGACAATGTCATCACCAGGTGACAAATGTTCATGCTTGTACCTGGTACCCATAGTTTGAGAGCCCTCCTTTGAGCCCCCAAAAAATAAAAATTTGTCACTATAGTGAGATACTAGAAATCTAATATGATTATTAAGAATATGAGTAAAATTATTTTGTTTACGAGACAAATGGTCAGAATAGGGGAATGCACACAGTAATAATCTTATGACAATTTAAACATTTAAGCTATTACCTACAAATAATGTTAGGTTGTATATGTAACATATTTATCTTTGACTACATTTAAAATTATTTGTTTATATGTTTCACCAGGTATACAACAATTTTGAATAGAATGACCCAGGTTGTTGCTTAATAATTCTTCAAAACCTTTACCAATATCATCAGAAAAAAATAATGACTGATAATGGATGGTGCAATGTAAACTACTCACAGTCCATCCACTATCACAATCCATCTCCTCATTGCTACTCCCTAAATCTCTAGAAAATATTAACCAAGGCTCCATCTTATCAATAGCAATCACGGCTTCGTATCGACGGCCACTTTTACACGTCATCCGGCCCTCGATCCTTTTCATAAATCCAGTACCACTCGCATCCATGTCAATAGATCCTGAAATTCCACTGCCCTCTGACCTAGGCAGTCCGTGGCCTCCTGGCCTGGGTGTGGGCCCTCAAACCTGGGCCCATTCCCACCCTCAAACCTGGGCTCACTCCCGCCCTCAAACCTGGGCTCACCACTCCCGCCCTCAAACCTGGGCTCACTCCGCCCTCAAACCTGGGCTCACCACTCCCGCCCTCAAACCTGGGCTCACCACTCCCGCCCTCAAACCTGGGCTCACCACTCCCGCCCTCAAACCTGGGCTCACCACTCCCGCCCTCAAACCTGGGCTCACCAGTCCCGCCCTCAAACCTGGGCTCACCACTCCCGCCCTCAAACCTGGGCTCACCACTCCCGCCCTCAAACCTGGGCTCACCACTCCCGCCCTCAAACCTGGGCTCACCACTCCCGCCCTCAAACCTGGGCTCACCACTCCCGCCCTCAAACCTGGGCTCACCACTCCCGCCCTCAAACCTGGGCTCACCACTCCCGCCCTCAAACCTGGGCTCACCACTCCCGCCCTCAAACCTGGGCTCACCACTCCCGCCCTCAAACCTGGGCTCACCACTCCCGCCCTCAAACCTGGGCTCACTCCCGCCCTCAAACCTGGGCTCACTCCCGCCCTCAAACCTGGGCTCACTCCCGCCCTCAAACCTGGGCTCACTCCCGCCCTCAAACCTGGGCTCACTCCCGCCCTCAATATTGAATATCAACCCTTCCCCTCGGTTGTTTTCAATATTCTAATCCAATGAATCTGGAACTTGCAGTAATTGTTAAGCTTAGTATGTGTCGTACATTATAAAATTAAGAATCGGGTAGAAATGAAGCAAGCAGACTTTAATAAAACTTGCAGCATAAAAGGAGGTTTTAAAAGAAAAAGATCAGTAACTTTACTCGAAATAAATAATAATTATTCTAATCAAGCAACACACTACTAGATTGAAGTCTGGTGCTTATATAAAAAGACGTTACTATCACAACTACTTTTTAATTAACTCAACTTATTAGGTTATAGACACAATTACACCTACGTCACCAGTTAACACGTATTATACGCGTTTATTTTGCCCTAGCGAAGGGCAGAATTAACCTGGAGTATTATTCTTCTGGAGTTCTTTGCTGAAAACCAACCAAGGTTGGGGATGGTTAGAGACCACAATTATATCAGCACTAGAGAATAATAAACGACCCTAGGAAAGTGGTGGGTGTTCATAGTGTATTTATTTGCACTTCTAAATGTGTAGTTATGAAAATCCAGTATGACAACCATTTATTATTTTACTCTACACAACTTTTGGTAACTTAAGACAGACACTAGATTGATATTACACCACTTAGCACGGATTATACGCGTTTAATAGCCCCAACGAAGGGCAGGATAGACCCGGAGTATATTATTGCTCTAGAATTCCTTGCTGAAAACCAATCAAGGTTGGGGAGTGGTTAGAGACCACTAATTATATCAGCCCTAGAGAATAATAACTAAACGAATTTGGGAAACTGATTCGTATTTATAGTGTATTTATTGCTGATCTGTAATGTTAAATTTACGTTAATCTGCTATTATTGCAAGTCAGCAATATTGTATTGCACTTCTATATTAAAGTATTAAAATAAGGGATGTAACAGTACATAACTCATCACAACAATTCAAATCAGACATCAGAAATAATATTCCATCTTCCCCAGTTTCTCTTAACTTAAAGTATTTAGTTTCATAGACACTTATTCAGTCATGTCATATGTATGTGCGATTAAGGTAACTTATGCGTTAAAGAAGCAAAGATGGAAACAAAAAAGACACACTCAATGTGAAAATTGCTTCCCTTTTCCAGTTCATCAGTGGGTAGATACCAAAAAAAGAAATATCACACTAATCGCTATTGTCTCAAAGAATGGAGAAGGAAATATTTAAATTTGTATTTTAGACAATTAACTGAAAAGTAATGTTGGGTTGTTGACAATTTTTTTTTTTCGTTAAATTTCATATGCGTTATTAAAATAAGTTTGTTAATGAAAGTGAACGTGAACAAGAAAATTATGAGAATTTTCTTGATACCCCACTTCTGAACTATTATCTGCACCTCAGGACAGGGTTTAAGTAAATAAGAATCTTCTCCATACGTAAATCAAACATATATTTAATTATTTCCTTTTCCTAATCCATCAAATATTACATACTTTTAATAACAGTCACATCTTGTACTTACATGCTCACAACAACAATCAAGTGGAAATACTACTATCACCTCGACGTCTCAAGCAGAAGTGCCGACTGCTAAAATGTATTCAGTAAAAGAACAATTGATGATCGATTCAATGATCGATTGAATGAATGACTCGAGTAATAATACTAAATATGAATCAGAGAGCCCGCTACAAGCTAACACTATTGGCTTAGTGTTATAATGTTTTAATACATACATTTATACTAACTTTTAAACTTTCGCGTTCCATGATATAATTATGTATTTATACACCGCTGAGCCAGTCAGCCTGTGACCACGGCCAGTACAACCTGGTCTAAACGTCAGGTACTTCAGAGGTATGTAACTTCTTTTCGTGATCGCGTTAATTCCCGTATAAATACATAAACATAAATTTATGTACTTATTGTGTTGGTTTAAGGCCTAGTGTTGGAGTTCTAAACAGAACTTAATATGTATCAGGTTGCCATATGTCACTGAAAATTGTTTGTGACACTCTCTATGGCTACCGGTGTTCTTTGTATCGTTCGTGCTTTCAATAAAATATGTGTATATTTAATGTAATTCTTTTTATTTTGCACATAATCCATCTGAAAACAATTTAATGAAAACCACCTTCACTAACAAAAAGATACAGAGGTCTTTCTTTCTTCGTGTTGTCTAAACCATCGCCATCTAGTGTTTTAGCTCCAATATCGATCTAGCTGTCAATATACCCGCAAATAATCATACATACCTACATAAACTTGGAGGAGAGCGTCCCTTTGGGGTAGGGCGGAGACAACAGCCTGCCATTTGCTTTTATCCTTACATACATCACGAGCCGACTCTACTGTCATTAAACCTTTTGCACAAGCCCGCCACTCTCGGGTTTTTCTAACCTGCTCTTTTTTTAGAACATCATTAATTTGATCAGTTCTTCGTGGTTGACCCCTACCGGTCTTCCCACAAACGTTTGCCATATATTCTTGGTTATAATCACTGTAACAACTTGACAGTCAAATAACTTGATCAAGACCCATATCTTTAGATTTCTCCTCATCTCTTGAGATTAGAAAGAATTCAGAAGCGTTTCATGTCATCATGTGGCATTTAGCATTCTCTGCTGGAATCTCCAAACTTATAAAAGGTACGAAGAAAGACTAGCTAGTTAAGATTAACTCACTTGAAAAAAGAACGCTTTTGGATCTAAATTTCATATTAAAATAAAAGCCTAAAGTTTAACTCCCGCAGGCGTATCAGCAACAATGGTGCATCCAATTCGAAGCACAATTCTAGGATACAATTCGCCAATTCCCAGATTGCGTAGGGGCTGTAAATAAATATGGCACAGGTTTCATTGACATATTTGGCGACAAATTGCATAAATTTTGCAGATTATTATTCGAAAACTTACCCAAATAGCCACTTTCAATATCAAACGAAAATATATAATATATGTATTATGATTATTATTATATAAGTAAATTAATTGTTAAATATCGTCATATTATTGCCTATACATGTATAAATGTGTAATTCACATTTATTTTATATTAAACTAGCAACCCGCCCCAGCTTCGCGCAGGTAGCAGATACATCGCCGTCCCCGGGGAATAAAATGATAACCGCCATTATCTTGATTTTAATGTTATGTCATTTTTGAGATCTTTGGGTGTTAATACATCGTACTTAATTTTTTTGTAATTTTTTTTACAGTTATTTACAGAGATACAAAAAAATACAATAGTATTCGAAGATTTAAGACAGGCCTAAAAGAACGGGAATAAAAGGATAATATAATATTACCAAAACGTATCCTCACTTGTTATTATGACAAATAGTAATAGAATTATATTCTCGTAAAAAAACATTCGACTTAATATGATAAATGTATGTTATCATGTTATTCTCGTTCAAAACCGTTCACTCGTTTCGTATAAAGACGTTAAGTTAAACGACTTAAGAAGTTCGGATCGATAAGACATATTGTCATCCTCTTCCCGCACTTAAATTGTGCGCAAGCGAATTGCAATGGCAAATAAAAGTCGCCGCAGTGTCCTGCGCAGCGACAATATTTATTTTCATAGTGTCAAATAAATCAGTGTGTGTTTATACGCCTTGGAGTGAAAATAGTAGTGCGGTTTTTTCGAGTGCGATTATGATAACATGTTATTATTATAGTTTGAAACATATATATTATAGCTATAGCTATAGTATAATAGCTAGTAAATTATGACTCAACAAAGGACCGCGCGTCTAAATGCCATTATGAGGAATATTGAAAGAAATGAAGAAGTCCCAAATAATTTCAATAATAGTAAGTACCTACCTACATTTATTTAGTTTTAGTTGGTAATTATAATTACATAAGGAGGGATTAAAAGTTACTAAAAACATAAATTTTTTTTTTCTAAACAATGTGTAATTCCTTCCGGGGTGGGGGGTTTATAAAGGGGGGGTTAATTACATTATTTTTGCGATAGCATCCGACCACTGAGCCACGAATGAAGTCAATACTGGTATTAATTTTATAATTATCATATCTATAATTGATTTCAGAACAACATCATAGAAAAAATAACAACGTGGTTACATCTGAAGTAGTTTATAACAAAATTCATGACTATATTTTACGACACGACAAAAAAACAACTTACTGCGATGATAACGAAAATGAAATAAATGAGGATTACTCACCGGACGTATCTGAATATTTGCCGAGTCCAGAAAGAATGAAAAATTTACAGCAAAGTAGTAGAAGTTCATCAAGTATTGGAGGTAATTCAGATTACATAGAAACAGCCAGTCAGAATATACTGAAAACACCATCAACAATTTCCAATGCTTCTTTAGTTTTGAACACAATAGATTTCATAGCATCCCCTTCAGTAATATATGAAGCTAATAAGTTACATGACCCCGAAACAGCACACACAGAGTGTATTTTTGACTTAACACCAACTTTGACACCTGCATGTAATAGACCCATGAGCTACAAAACAAAGCTGTCATCAAAAAAATGTCTAAATAAAATATTTGAAGAGAATAATCAGCCGTCAACCTCAAGTTATCATAGTACTATTGATAATCACCAAGATGAAAAACATGAAGAACCTACTCCGTTTCTTTTTGATTTGGACGAAACATTACAACCTGAAAATATTTCCGATTCTATATTGTTAAACGAAACGACTATTATCAACGAAAGCATAACAGCTAATGATCAGAATCTAATACAAACAAGACAAAACAGTAACATATCCAGCAATCAGAACTCTGATCATAATGAAGACCTTAATCGAGAAGATCAAGCCGAAATACATTCATTTAGTCCAGTTCAGGATACAACACAGAAAAAAAATACACGGAAACGTAAACAAAACGAAAAACAGGATATAATCAGTAAAAAATTAAAAAATTCAGGAGAAGCATATAAAGGGTGCAGATCGAAGAAAATGTACGATAAAAAAGTTTTAAAAGCTGTTTGTAAGTGTGCAAAGAAATGTGGTGAAAAGATAACTCAAGAGCAAAGAGAGTACATAATGCAGCAATATTATAAAATAGGAGATCACGAAAAACAGTGGCAATATATCGTAAACCATACGTTAGTTGAAGATGTTAAGCGGATCACCGTAAAGCGCAAACGCACCCGAACTCAATCTGTGAAATACTTCTTTATAGTAGATTCAAATAAAATACAAGTGTGCAAAATCTTTTTCATAAATACTTTAAGCATTTCTCATCAAACAATTTACACAGCATTGGAAAAATCTAAGCCTGATGAACATTTTATGGACAAACGAGGGCAACACGATAATAGACCAAGGAAAATGCCCATTGAGACAGAACAAAGCATCATGAAGCACATTGAATTGTTCCCGACTGTTGAGTCTCATTATGTACGAAAAGACTATACAAGGAAATACCTGTCAGAATTACTTAATATATCCATAATGTATCGCCTCTATATAGCTTGGTTTCAACAGCAAAGATTTGACTGCATTAAGGCCACTAAACGTCAATACGAGACAATATTCAACACCAGGTTTAACTATTCCTTTTTTAAACCGAAAAAAGATCAGTGCTCTCAATGTACTCGTTACCGACAGGCCGATCCCAAAACCCAAGAAACGTTACAAGATAAATATAATAAACATAAAAATAACAAAGAAACAGTACGACAAATAAAAACAAAAGAAAAAGAAACAGTGAATCCTTCAGAAACAACAATTGCAATCTTCGATTTGGAAAAGGTTTTGAGCATCCCACAGTCTGAGGTTGGATCGTTTCACTATAAGAGGAAGTATCCCGTTTATAATTTCACTGTGTACGATGCGACTCAGAGTAAAGGTTATTGTTACGTTTGGCATGCTCAAATTGCTAAAAGGGGGGCGAACGAAATTGGTAGTTGCTTATGGCAATTTCTACTTAATGAAAAACAAAGAGGTATCCACAACATTTCGTTATACTCCGACGGGTGTTGCGGACAAAATAAAAACAGATTTATATTCGCATTATATATTTATGCTGCACAGAAGCTTCAACTGAATATCACGCACAGATTCTTTGAAACTGGCCATGGCCAAAGTGAGGGGGACTCGATGCATTCTAATATTGAACGCGAGTTAAAACATAGAGTGGCTTACACTCCTGATCAGATGTACACAATCATTATGAACGCGAAGGTGCATGGAAATAAATATGACGTTAAACAGATGATGCAAACAGAGTTTTATAATATGAAGGCATTAATAGATAATAAGAACTGGATAAAAGATGATGCAGGGCAAAAGATATTATGGACTCAAATCATGGAAGTGAATATCTCACATTCAAATCCATCAATTTTGAGATACAAGTACAACTTCGATTCGGAATATTCCCAATTGAATACGGACAGTGTCAGAAGAATAAGAAGCAAGCGGGGACAAAGACAGATAGCAAGCCCAAATCCAGGTCTATCCATCTCAAATATGCCCGAACTCCAAGTACTATACCACGACCCTATTCCAATCAACAAGGCTCTTTATGATGACCTCATGAGCCTCTGTAAGACAGGAGATATTCCAAGTTACTATCATGGTTTTTACGAGTCCTTGCTGCATGACACTAACAGTTCTGGAAACAATAACGATGATGACGAAGAGCACGACAATTTGTGATTATTGGTTTATTATATTTATATTTAATTTTAAGAAACTGATTTAATGTAATAATTGTAATCATGAGGCTGTTCCTGTTATGTGATATTAGTATTTTAATTACTTACCTAGAATTATAGAAATTCACATCTTAATGATCATAAAGCTAACTTACATTAATAGCAAATTGATACGAAGGCTAATAGATAGTAGGTAAATTATGAAAATATCGTTGCTTCACTTTGTTATTTTGATTGTTTTTATTAATATTGATAAGGATAAGAGCTTTTATTATTTTATCGATCGATAATGAGGACCTAGTTGGTTAATTTTAGAATTATTGCTAGGATGTTGTATTTTTAAGTTTATTTTGAAACTTTTAAATAAAGCTAATATTGATGATTACCATAATGAGTTTTATTGGAAATCTAAATTTATATTCTTTATAGAAAAAAAGTTTTGCGGCATTTATGAGAATAAGATGATATTAAAGTATTATCATCATCACTCCCATACAGAAAAATCGTAGAAGAAAATGATAAGTAACGAGTATCATATTTCTTTCTGATCGCGCTGAACGGAGAATAAAATGATAATTGACGTTATACAACTTTGATGATGATTCATTTACACTAACTTTTTATTCTTTAAAATATCTTCATTTTAACAGGTGTTAGGCAAATTTGACTATAACGATTCAAATGAAGAAAAAATTACGTTTTTAAAAACCTAACAATCACGCATCTATGTCCAGTATTTCCGGAGTAATCGTTGAAAACATGTTTTTTATTTTTCCTGAAAAGTTGTGTTTTTGCAATTATCATTTTATTCTCCGGGGACGGCGACATGTTCAACAATCATCATCAATTTACAAAAAAAAAAAACATTATACACCTAAACCTTCCGCGTGAATCACTCTGTGTATTAGCGAAAACCGCATGAAAATCCGTTCAGTAGTTTGTCAGTTTATCGCAAACAGACAGATAGACAGACGTGGCGGAGCACTTTGTTTTATAATATGTAGTGATTACCCTAGGTATATTTTACATGAAAGTACTCTTGCTTTTCGTACATATGTTATCGCTCTCAATTCCTAAGTCCGAATGACTTCAGTGTCTTAATCGCCGCCATGTTGCCTTTGTGTTGTCCCCACTATTTACAAAGTGGAATTATAACACTAAATATAATTTGATATTGTAAATAAGAGTTTACATGTAAATTGAATATAACTTAAACTGAGTTTTAACATAATTTATAATGATATGATTTAATACATATAAGTAGATACTAGTAGGGTATTTTACAATCACTCAATACAAAATTGCAACGGCGGACGTAGAGAAAAATAATAATATCGTAGATTTATTTACCAATATTAACTAATAAATGCAATATAATCTTATCACAACAATGCAAATGGTATATATATCTACTTATAAATTACAATTATGGGTATCCTAACATATTATTAAATCTATAAGCATGTATAACCTGGCACATGTAAAGTAATCAAAAATTTAAAGCCTTCCTTCTTTAATATAAAAAATAATTCAAAGAGTTTAAAACAATGTAAACTATAATTAGTAGGCACACACTAACACGCGTGCCATGCCTAATAAGTTGCGTACGCCACCGATAAGCATTCGGCAAGTTCGGTTACTCTAGTAAAAGCGTGTACGTGTATAATGTTACTTGGTAACTATTAGGTGCCGTTTTATAATTGGCAATATACACTGAAGAACGTTGACAAATATTGTTATAAGTATTAAAGAACATCGGAACTGGTCCTCTATTGATTTGTTATATTTAGCCGGCGTGAATGTACATTTTGTCAATCACTGCAATATTTTCTCGGGAACAGTACTTTTTTCACTATGAAAATTCAAATTCAATATCTTTATTTCTAATTTTTATAAATTGATCATCAATTATTCGAAATCGGTCACCCGCAACAATAGATTGCTTTGTCAAATGTAAAATTATTAAAGAAAAAAAATGGAAAACATAATATGATATTTGCCTGTTTCGATCTATAACCGCCCGTTCCAAATTGCCTTGCCTTGCAAGAGCTGTAGTGTTGAAAGGTAGTCCTTATATTTGTACTCCTGACAACGTGAATGCAAAATTTCGTGATATTCACACAAACAAACTCACATTCGCATTTGTAATATTAGTTAGGATAGTATCAAGGTAGCATAATAGCTCAGTGTGATTATATAAACCTCCTAATAAAAAATCCTCAATAAAGACTTCAACTACGACTGACGACACAACGACGACGAAAACACGCATGAAAGTACCTAACATTTCCTTCCAAAAATAAATAACTCATAAGTATATTCATTTAATTTCATTCAGGTATGTTTGCCTTTAGATAAGAGTAGCTAACATTTAATACTATTTATTTATTTATTATTAGTTATTAATAATAAAGTGATACTCATTCCAAAATGCAACATTTCAATTTTGCAATTAGGGTTTATGCCACAGGTAAAATACTGTTAAACTTATACGCATAAAATATGAAGTAGCTAAGTAGCATTTTTACAAGGAAAACCCTGTTTGAACAGTGTGTATAATGAAACGGCAATCTTAAAAATGAAGAAACGTCACGTCGTAACTTTATAACTCGATCGAGTGGACAACATTAGAAACGAACATAAATGAACTCGCATAAAAATATCTACACCCTGTACAATCTGTACATAGGTACGTAGTGCACGTACATAGCGAGTCGAATGCGCGAGTGCACACCCGTCCCAGACCGCCGCGCATCCGCTCACCCTGCCTAATACCTACTCGGCCTTCTGAAGCGGCGCGACATTTTCCTCGGCTCTCGTCGCGCTCCCGCCCGAGCGCATCCGACCGAACGGGAAAAACAGACATATTTCTTCCTCAATCGACAAACCAAAACCAATCTTACAGCTCGAAAATAAAATAGTAAATTGCACGGTAAAACTCAATGATGCATCAACACGCTTCAAATAGAACGCGACATGGAAAAAGGAAAGTGTTTGAAATGAAGCGCGGCGATTGGTGGGTGGTGACCAATGGCGGCGGGGGGCGGGGCGCGCGGCGCTTGGCGCGGAAGCGCTGCGCGCGCGCACATGTCGCGGTGGCGCGGCGCGCAGTGAACGTGTTGCTTACACACTCTGACAGCGTCTGACGAAGTCTCGGTTTCCTCGTGTCCTTATGGTGTAGTGCAGTGATCTATCATGATGCTGGGTGGTATGGACGGCAAGGAATACGGCGCGCTGCATGCAGCCGCCGCAGCAGCGAGTTACGCAATGGAAACCGGTGAGTGAGCCAACTGCCTTATGCTTAATCTGTAGCAATGAGGTCCACCTTCGTATGTTTTGTGAGTTACCTACCTAATAAAACTAAAATGAGAAATAACCATTTTTGAAACTAATTAAAATATCGAGATAATTAGACATGTTTACATTTATGTGACAAATTCACATTTTGTTATTAGTTTTTCGATTTTCCTTGGCGGAACTATCGACCATGCGTTGAAAATAATTATGATTTTTTTTACCGAAGTAAATGATGGATTTCTTAGACCTGATTAGGCTACATCGACTGATATTGCTGTTCATGATAGCTGGGTCCGGCAGCTTCGCTTGACTTGGCAACTTTAATTGGCTTGAAAAAGTCAAAGGAGTACCCACCTGTTAATTTGTCTTTTCCAAGCCAATTAAAGTTTTAATTCATAATAGTTTACATTTCTTCTTCAATAGATTTTTCTTTTGGAATAAATTATCTTAATAAAAGTGTATCATTTTGCAATATGCCCCATAGTATAAATAATAGGGGTAAAAAAGGAACAGTATTCAGGGAAAAAGGTTCAGTGTTAAATTTGATTTTGACATAATGACATAATAACAACATTTTATACAGCAAAATTGTATTCCAAAAATAATAACTTTTCTACGTTTCACAAAAATATAACTTCCATATTTAAGTAATTGGCATTCTAATAGATATTACTTTATCCTGGGGTTCAAAATTGCGCGAAGTCAGTCACAAATTATTTACATCAGCGGTAGACTTTGTGATTTCCTGCCGACGGTCAACGAAAATTACGCTTGCACAATCCTATCATCTATACTCGACTTCTCGAAACTATGTAACTGAAAATTTTTAAAAAGTCCTTAAAATTTCGTGAGACGTCGGTCACCCGCCTGTCAGGGATATCCCCTTTACGGCGCCCGCGCATCCCTTTCTCAGCTCGGATAATATTTTTTTAGATATTTAAGGTGGACCTTTGTGCCCGCGGACCGTTAAGACCCGCTCTACATATTTTAATAAAGTAGGTACTTACTATATGTAGGTTGAGAACAGAATTCGTGGCGCGTTATAAGAAACTTAAATGTCGTATCACCTGTACCTGTACCCGTTACATAGTCGATCTCTTAAAACGTCGTCTCTCAACGTGCAGTTTTCTATTTCAGGTTGTTTACCGTACCTTAGTTTGCAGTGCCGGCTGCGGTACGGCATGCCTGATTCTTTTGTAAAACTTATTACTTACTTATTATTATTTTAATATTTTAAGTTGTATGTACTTAACCAAAACTCTTACTACACTAAACTTTGAATATCGGTTACAAGCAAAAATAGATTTTTGTTTTAAATTTTGATTGCTCCTGCTCCAGAAAGAGTAGGTTCTTTATTAACAGAAAAATATGAACAGCAAAAACACGGTGATTGTTTTATTGTATATATATATATAGAACATACCTAACTAGAGCATAACTTAAGATTCAAGTTATCTAAATAATCTAACTTGATTCCTATTAGTGTTACGTACTCACCATCATAGTGTTTCACTGTAAGCATATATATGTAGGGATTCCCCTATGGGGAAATGGTGGGACGTGGGAATTTGCCAAAATAATCTGTAAGAATGAATATTTTCATAATAAAATTGAAATATTTTGCAGGCAATAACAAAAGAGCCCAGCTGTAGTACATAATTGATTTATTACAAGCAATCATTTGGCCTAACTTTTTGAAATAAAAAAAAACGTGGTCAAAACATTCTAATAGCTGATGATCAACGTTAGCATTCAGTAACTTGGAGAAATTAGAAATAGATAATTCTATGACACGTCCATTTTACTAAGAGGATTTTAAAAAGTTACGGAATATAAGAGTTGGTAAATATTTGAAGGAGTCGTGACACGATTTTATAATCTACATATTTCCGGCCTGTTATAAGATTCCCCGATTTTTTGCTGTCTGGTAGCGCCTTTAGAATACAATCCACCATGCCTTCTCTTCCCGTGTAGGTACCACATGACGTAGTTGCGAAAAACCCACCATAGCGATCTGATCACGGTCGGATCGCGTTTCGAAATCAGCAACTGCACACCCAAACGTAGCTCGTCGGGTCGTCAAAGGGGACCGTGGTAGACAAGGGCTCAGCTGTGCTACTGAATTGCAGATGTTCATGGGTGGTGGTTATCACTCACTATCAGGTGAGCCGTCGGCTTTACTGACGCCATAGGCAATTTAAGAAAACCGGGTAGAGTTCGGTTCGGTCAAGGGCAAACAATGTCACTGTCTATTAAGATTATAATCTATGTTATAAAAGTACTTTTAAGAATTCATTTTTATGGTCTTAATAAGCTCCTTTTAACTTCAAAATTTACGTTTAAAAGTTTTAAACAATTTTAACAAACACTTTTGAGATTCGAGATTTTTTTATCATTCAAAAAATTCAGTTTTCAATCTTACAACTCATTAGCATGTTCTTGATCCAAAGATAAAACAGTATTTCGATAAAATGAATAATTATCATCTTTAAAATTTATCTGCGGAAATTGACACTCACAATATTTTGATTTTAACTCCAAATAATGTGTTTTAATGATTATTCAGCAGTAGTGTTTTGTTTACTAAGATCATTTCAAATCGAATAGCTGAAAACATTCATCCTAAACCAGAAATGTGTAACTATCCCAAAACTCGTAAACTCGTTTGTTGCAAGTGGTGTTTGTTTACCAAGTAAGACTCGTAAGAAATTACACATTATACATAGTTTAATTTACTGTGTAGGTAGACATTATGGATAAACCTCCATATCTGAGGTCTTTAAAGATTTTGCATAAGGGAAGCCAGCTAAATCACATTAGGTCAGTTCTCGCATCAAGCTATATATAACTCTACTTACCATTAAGAATTAGATATCATTGTTATCAATACATAAACAATGTAATGATGGAGATAACAAAGTGCATCTCAAAATCTCAAACCAGTATTACCAGCAGTATTGCCAGGTACAAAAATGCAATATCGAGATCAATATAAACTATATCAGGGTCGCAGCTAAAAAGGAGCAAAATGATTAAAGAAACGGATTTGTTCGGAACCAATTTGATTCGGAACGGTTCGTTTGTTCGTTCAAAAATGCGTGTTACTGACGTATGTTATAACAATATTCTTGTTCTGGGCCAAATATGGCCTACTAGGGGTATTTATTGAATAACAGCAGCTGTTGTTCGAAATACCTTAATGTACCTACTTGCTAAACACTCTACGATTAAAAAGTACCAGTAAATTTTCTTTTTTGTAGTAAAATTAAGGCTTTCTCTGGTACTACACTACATACTTTATGAGTCTATAACAACTTAAAATAATTTGACACATCTCATACACGACGATCTGATCCCAAACTAGGCAAACCCGTACTATGGTAACCAAACTGCTGATAAACATACTTAAATATTTCTAAATACATACATATTATAGATAAATTACACCCAGACCACAGATAAGATAATAGTTACTTCGTAACCCAGACACAGAAGAACATGACACAATTATTTGTCCTGGGTGGGAATCGAACCTGGCTGGAACGACCTCTGTCAAATATATTATATTGGCTATACCTATAATCAGTATTTGGTAAACAGAAGCCCTTGTCTCTTAAATATTTAATACGTTTTAGTTGAATGTTTACAGGCCAGTCAACTGATGAAGAAGGTATTGCAATCCCTTTGTACGGTATTGTTACCTATATTTGAGTTCATATAATTAATTACTAGGTATGCCTTGAAGGTACAATACCTACGAAATAGATGTATTTGTATTGACAATATTCTGTGATTGATTCTTTATAATATATTTTATATTTTCTTCACCAGAAAATTGTCATGTATCGGTTTGTCATATATGTATATTAGACCATGTAGGTAAAATTTGACGTCCACTGGAATATATTTTACTCACACGCTATCTTGCGATCTAGTGGTAGCGGGTTCGAACCCCACCCAGTGCACTACCGTCGTGAACCCACTCCTATCACAAGCGTTAAGCTTAGCTGGAGGGGTTAACGAGATTACTAGTAATGTGTGACCCACGTTACTGGTAATCTTTAAAAAAAAAAAACTATGTAAATGTCGAATATTTTTAAATATTTTTTTCGAAGCCTAATGAAAAAATTTTGTTCAAATTTATGGTGATATTTCGGCAGTCAAAATCGAGTTGTTTTTGATGAGGTAAATTTAATGCGATGCGGTATCTCGACATGTATTTAAATAAAATTTAGTTATATTTATATTTTCAGTACGGGCCACACGCAATCACATACATCTTCAAACTTATCCGATAATTACATCAATATGCAGCCATGAGAGCAATATCTACTATCTTTATTCGTTAACGTACGTAATATAATTAATATTATAATATCTCGACGAGAATTATGTATGTCACTAAATATGTAGTTCTTGACTTACAATTAATTAGCTCTCTTAGTACTCAGATAGTGTTGTGACGGATTGTCGATAAAATAGCTGGCCTTTGGTGGAATTTATCATTTTCATCTTTCATCTCTGCCCGCGGCCGAGTGACTGACTATGATGAGTGAATTTGTGCAGTTTTATAATTGATTTTGCGTGTGTTTTTGTGGCTGTATTCCTTGTCGCGGCTTGCCCATGGTTGTTACTGTATTATAAATGTCAAATTTGAAACTTTTTAAAAACGAAATTACAATTAAGTGTTAATTTTAGTTAATGCGGCGAGTGGTAAGTTATTTTAAATTCTTTAAATAGCTGGAAAGACGATAGGAGTTAGTGGTTTGTTAATTTTAATTAGTTTCTTAGTATTTAACCAAACTAGTAGGAATACAGTGGTAGTATATATCAGTCACTTTCAATAATCTACCAGTGCCCATGGGGGACACAAACGAGTACCAAAAACTAAGTGGAAAACACTTCAGAGAGGTGTCTCAATAAGAGAGAAAATAAAAAAAAATACGTTGGATATAATGTGTATGTCTGATAGCCATTATAATACTAGTATGTAATATTGGTTTATAACTTTTGCAATTTCATGTCTTAAGCAATGGATACGGATACTAGACAAAAATAAACAACGTTGTAAATAATCAGGTATCGCAAATTAGTGTCAGTTAGAAAACTACAAAAATCACACAATGTTTGACAGAAACTGTTTTTGTTGATAAAAAAAATCATTGGGAACGTTGCGACTGAACCAACAGGTTTGTTATAATATAAGCCAGACAAACTTAAATTAATTTTATCAATCAAATCTATCCTGTGACCAAGACAGAGCGCCCAACCCGTCTGTAACTCATTGTGCATTGAATTTGACAGATTTCATGAGTTATACTGATTTGCAGTTGGTAACTAGGCACTCTGCCTGGCATTTATTGCTAGATCATAATAAAGTAGTAAAAGTTTTACTCAGTTCAGCAGAAGTGTATACAGTATCTTAATTTAACAGTCGTATTAAGAAAAATCTCATTAGCTTGTGCGTCAGAATCCGAATGACGTCACAAATGCGTCGTGTCAGGTTCAAAGATCAGAGTTTAAGATGAGCACTCATAATCGTTTATAGATAATCTGAATGAATCGCCTGATCCATGATAATTTATTAGGCTGTTAAAAGTCTATTTTTCTTCTAGTTCTTTGGTTAAAATTGTTCATTAAATAGTCTTTTATGTGATTTTTCTTTTTATATATGTTTATTAAAGCGATGGTAAGCAGTTACCAGCACACTTTCCAACTCCATTCCACATAGAAGCACAAACGTAATAAAAAAAAAATCTTCTCGAATCATCTGCATGTCAACAGAACTACTAGCCAATAGTGGTATGGTTTTCCTGACAATTTTCACCAACGCTTTAACTTTATTCCAATAATTATATTATCGATTTCGGAAGTATATTTTTTTAAACTTTGCTTTGCTTGGTACTTGGAGCTTTAATTTGGTACTTTGGTTCTCTTGTATTTATTACCTATTATTATTTGAGCTCTATTATCTTTCTTTGTGCTGCAAAAACTGGGACTAGCACATGTTTGATTGAATAATACTTGGTTTAACCGTGCATTTCTCCATATTAAAGAGTGCGTATACATAACTCCAAAGTGAAAGTTGGACTAAAGTAACAAACGCGATGACGATAAAATACACATAAGTATTTATAATAATTCTAAACAATAAATTAACATTTCTGCTTACAAAAGGCTTAAGTTCAAACGTCATATTTTTAGGTTTTGAATAATGTTTGAGTTATTTATGCGGTTTTTGTGGTAAAATAATAACCGCTCTTATGGGAGCGGTTATTAGTGAAAAATATGCGATAACTGAATGTTCAATCTAAATTTAGAGAGTTTAGATATCGCAGTGTTTAATGAGTCACTTTATAAAATATGAATCCAGATATTAAGAAATATACAAAAATTGTTGAGTTGACAAGTAAAATGGATTTGCGGAAAAGTCACACTTTGGAGTTATTTGAATGTGAGCAGAGTGGTTTTTAACTGGGATACTATGAGGTAATATAAATCAGAATTCATTAAAATATATGGAGACTGCTTTCGGAATTACTAAATTCTATTTTTTTCCTAAATCTATTTTGGCATAGTCAAATTTTTTAAATAAAAGGAAAACATCCATGTTTTTATTTATATATTTTTTTTATTCTATCGACCCAGTTTCATTACATTGCACTGGAAGAAAAAATCGGGCCAACATAACTTGGCCTTAAAACAATATTTTGTTTAAACTTGACAAACATTCTGCTTGTAAATAACCTTTTAGTAGGCATGGCCTCCAGCCACGTTTCAAAATATCTAATATAAAGTAGTTTTTGGTTAAGAAATGTACCGTACTTATGCTTAGAAATTAGGAACTACTAACGTTTTGTGCACCTTAAACTCCTACTGCCTCCTTGGGGACTTCCTTCCTAGCGTGCACCCGGGTTCCTTGCAATAGTCCCACTTGTAATGGAAGACCGTGTGGTTTTAGTAGGTTCGACTCCAACACACCACTTCACTGCCAGCCCCGGTGAGGTGGTGACTCGTGGGAGTTTCCACACACTACTGCCTGGTTGAATCCGTTGCGGACGTGAGTGAATAGTCATTAAGCTTTTCTGTTAGGATTTTCTTAATTAAGACGGTCTTTGCAGATGCTCGATAGCCGTTTCATGTACATATTAGAGATCACCTGGTGGTCGAAATTTACCATAATTCATTTTTGGTTTATTTCATTGGCCAGTAGGTACAACTTGAACTGTCATTGTCACTTACGTACCATGACAGGTGAACATATGTGCTGGAGTATATATATTTTTTTTAATCTACTTAAATAAATAAAAATATATATATATACTGGACATGTGTAGCTTGATGTAGCGGTTTTCACGTAACTGTTAAATTAGTAAAACGTATTGGTTAAAAATGTTAGCTTTCTGCACTTCTTCTATACATAAACTTTAGACAAGTGTCATTTATCAAGTTCCTGGGTTCGCAAAATTTCCTTAAAAATGCGTGCAAGGAATTTTCTTCACGTATATATTTCTATATATATACGTATATATAGATCTGCTTCTTATAGAGCTGGCAAAAAGACTAAGTCACACATTAGTAGTACTTCCGTGGTAGCAGAAATAAAAATGTTACTATTAATATCGAACCTATTTTCCTAGTAATCAGTTAAAGTAAGTTAAGTGCAACATGATATGAAGCTGTAGGTATAATACAGATAGGTAAGTACTAACATCAACTCCCAGACATTGTATCAAGAATTTGTTTGTCGGTACGTCCACTTAGATATTAAAAGTAATAGAAGTTATATGTTACGTATCGATCGAATAAATAATATTAATGCATAAAAAATGGCCCCTTGTGGTGATAATTTAATCTTGATCTACAGCAACTTACATACTGAACAATGAGCAACTAGAAAGAATCTTGATCTTCAAGGCATCGACATAATTTCAGTCATAGGCTGTCCGGCTCCCCTGTTACCATATCCTAGATGGACCAAATTGTAAAGTAGCTGAACTTGATAATCGTGGAAGTTTGCTAAAGAACAAGAAATTAAGTTTGTCAACAATTATTAATTATGATTTATTTAAATGTCAAATTGGAATGAAACCCCCATTGTTTTACTTTACCAGAACAGACTTTAACTTCAACGTACTGACTTCTAGATTATTTGAACAGCTACCTTTGAAATTAACTTTGTCAACAGGATTAAACGTTGTTGATTTACTAATGCGAGATGTGCGTAATGTTGAGTAAAAAAATTGATTAATGTAAAAACAAAATATGTTGTTTTGTTGATTACACAACTGCAACTTTAAATCCGATACCATTATAACCTCACTATCACATTTATGTACTAAATAACTTTATCTTTATAAAAAAGTGAGTTAATTACCTGCTTTAGCTAAAATTTATTTAATTAAGCATAGGGCGACGACGCGGCGCGCGCTTGGCGCAGTTTATCGATCAGTCAAAGGGCGTTAAGGGTTATCGATAAACGCGATAAAATAGGACCGTTGCGCGTCACTACACTTATTGTATAACTTGTGGGTTATTTATTAGGTTTACGAAAATAAACAAAACTTTAGTTTAGAATTTGGATTTGGTTGGTGTTAGGTATAATCACTACGGAAAATAGTGTTTAGTATTTCCGAACTGTCGTTGTTTTGCTCCAGGTCTTTGGTACCGTACCGTTGAGTATTTGGTACCGGGATCATGGTAGATACCATTTTAATTGTGTCACTAACACAACTGATCTTTTTATTTAAACATAACGTTCATAAGTATCTTTTCTTTGTTTACGCACCCTTCTTTAAAGTGACTTCCTAAACACTGAACTGAATTAAACAGAATGGATTTTACTCGTATTATAATACATGTGCGTGTACATATTTATATATTTTGCGCGGAACCCTCATTCTTTTTCCAAAATAAAAGTGCCCTAAGTTACTCCTTATAACGCCAGTTATCTGTCAGTGAAAGTCCCGTGGGCATCAGTCCACTCGTTCCGGACATTAGAATAAACAGACAGGCAAAAATTTAAAAACTGATTTTTAGGCATAGGTATCGTGCAAATAACGGTATGAGTAAAAAAAACTATTATTTTGACATTATAACAGACACTTTGATTTTATTTATTTGGATTGATTGCAAGTCAATTGACTGCATGTAACCTGCATAAGTAATGAAATTTCCATGTCGGATAAAATATACAATTATATTGCATATTTTTGTTGTAAAATCTTGTCATTGTGTTTTAAAATCAACAAAACTGTTTCCAGGTGTGATTATGTAACTTTGTTAGTTGTTTTTATACAGGGTGTATTTGAAAAAGAAACACTTAAACCACTGAAAGGGCATGACTCTAGCATGCTGGTTATATGTATAATAATAAGTATTATTATATATATAACCGGTCTTCTTGGAAGTCATTGAGGGAGGCCTGTGTGGACGTCCTATGGCTGAAACGATGATGAGGATTGGTAGAATTATTTAGTAGGAATAATCCTTAAATCCTTATACCATAAAAGAAATTGCGTCATTGTACTTAATTTCATTAATAATAAATCTGAATATATGTTTCGACAAATTATCTCTCTCTTTGATATTTTTCATACAACAATTTGTTGGTGTCGATATTCTGAAATCATTGTCGATCATAAAAATATATTTTGCTGACTAACGTTTGACCATATTTTTTCATTAGTGTTGTTTTCATTAATGTTAAATTACTGCAAGCATTAAACAAATGAACACGTTGTCGTATTATTTTTTACGGCCAATTAGTTCTCAGCAACATGCGCTCGCGCATGTCAACATTCACGCGAATTTGGTTATCAGCACATAAAAGTAAACCATCGAACACTCAGAGTTTATAGCTTTTAATGTAACTTATTAAAATACTAGATTCGTTTTTTTTTATGGTATAAGAGGCAAACAAGCAGATGGGTCACCTGATGGTAAATGACTCCAGCCGCGCCACCCATGGGCACCTGCAACTCAAGGGTCACAAGTGCGTTGGCGGCCTTTAGGGTGGTCGAGCCGGCCCATACCTGCCGAAGCATAGCCTTCCCTTTAATTTATAAATTAATTATTACGAGGTTATGAAAGCATTAGTTCCGGCTGTCATCAGAACACAGCAAGGCTTGGAACTTTGATAGCTCTATCAATGAAGTTATTAAAAAGAACTGAGGAATGCACTTAATTCTTTGGGTAGTAAGTACTTGTAGTCAGATAAGGGCAGGTATGGTATAGTTCTTCTCAGTCCTGCTCCTTTTCTGATATCCTACTATAACAACTTCTATGATATCTTCCTGTGTATCTGTGTTGGCAATATAGGGCAGAGAACATAATTAAGAAAAAACTTAATCCCTTAATCACGAGACAGCAAGATTATGATCAGCACCAAATACTATCTCTTTTTCAATAGCTGGAGCTTCAAAAGAATCGGGTGCATGCCAACCAAACATATTCCAGATATGAAGCGTAGAAACAGCCATACACTATAACGTATTAGTGATGTGAACTCCCACGACACCAACGAGGTATCGATAGTTGAGTATTTATCGACATATTATCGCGGTTATCGTGGGTTATCTCCAGCACGAGCCAATAACTGCGGCACTACTGTTTTTAAATATAATTGTGTTTATAATAGTTTGTGGTTGTTGTGTGTTAAATTATTTTAAATATATATATATATTTATCACTTAGGGTTCACTTTTAGTTACTTTATTTAGGGTGTTGTTTTCTTAATATAATTTTAGTTAAGGACATATTTTGCAGCTTTCTCCTTGCCTAAACGTAGCTGCTTTGAATTCTAGAAAAGGGGTAAAATAAACATCGATTTTTTTCTTTAACTAGATGCATATAATACCTATATAGAATAGCCAGGCTCTCAAAATTGCACTGAACGGGAACCGAACCCGCTACCACTGTTAGCAGTTGAATGCACTACCGCCGCGCCACTGAAGTTGTCCAATGTATTCAGTGCTAGTTTGATTTTATGGCACAATACCGCAAAGGAGCTATCGAAAACTAGGACTGCAAATCAGTAAGGCGTGCAGCATTTACTCTATCTACTAGTAGTAACTAGATACTATAACAATAAATAAGGCGTTTTCTTTTGTTTCTTTTTTGAGACACGTCACACTTGGCCGTCTGATCCCAAACTAGGCAGAGCCTGTACTATCGTAACCGGACTGCTGATAAACATACTTATATATTACTAAATACATACATGTTATACCTAGTTAAATGACACTTAGACACAGAACTAATGATTGTGTTCATCACACAATTATTTGTCTTCGGTGGGAATCGACCTCTGGCTCAGCGGTCACCAACTCCTGTAAATTAATATTAGATAGCATTACTAATGTAATGTTATTTTATCTTATGGTGAATAAAGTTACCAGAGCTTTGGTATGGTGTCTTTAGGTACCTACTCAAAAGAGTTCGTCACTGATTTTGTGATGTCTTTGGCAAACGCCTCGGGATGTTTTGCAATTAAGTTTTATTTCAGACAAATTATCGTTTAGTTACTATGTGTGTGTATATGGTAAATTGAATGTTAATTTCATGATTTGTTGGTTATATCCCCGTAAATAAATATATCCGCTTCCGTTAGTTTTACTGTCAATAAATTAGCTTGTTGCAGTTTGAAATATATTAACAAAAACCGTAATAAAATTTTCGTGTTTAACATTATTCAAAAACTTCTGAAAGCGGAACACTTAAATAATGTTTTCCTGTTTCTCATTAATATATGTAATAACTATGAGCTAGTTATTTTATCTATATATTATTTCTTCTTTCTATTTCTTACATTTAAAGTCACAAATTGCAAAACATGAACTATAATCAGCTCCATGGGTAATAACAGGTCAGTAGCGACACCTCTGCTGGTGCAAAAATACGAAGCACCGCACCGGTACCGATCCGTAATCACCAAGAGGCAGGCCTTAGGTACATCTCAGAAAGACCTTTGCTTTACCAGCTCCACAAGTCAACCTGTCCTGTTGTGCTTAGATGAGGCCCGTAAGGTTTTAAGATACTATAGTAGTTATGCTCGGCTATATCCGTGAACTTTCATTGCTACGGCAACTGGCACAAAACAAAATCATATTGGTTTGTAATTACTCAGGCAACCTTTCATAATATAGATACTGAACAGGGTGTATCTGACAATAGAACAATAACTTAAATCACTGAAAGGGCATGGCTCTGGCATGCAACTACAAAAATTTGTGAAAAAAAACTATCCATTTACAAGTTAGGACCCTTTGAATTTCTAGGTATTTTTACCTCCATCCCACTAATAAAGTTTGGATGGATGGATGGATGAATGGATGGATGTTTGTTACTCTTTCACGCAAAAACCACTAAACCGATTGCAATGAATACTTGGTATGTAGACAGCTGGAGACCTGGATTAACGCATAGGCTACTTTTTATCCCGATATTCTCACGGCATCGGGACTTACGTGTGGTTAAAAAATCTTTTTGTAACTGCATAGCTAGAGTCATGCCCTTTCAGTGATGTAAATAAGTGTTCCATTGTCATATACACCCTGCACCCCTTTTAATTTCAAAAAGCCATTATAAAAGACCTTCCATTGCATTATTGTACATGTATACTTATATCAATCAAATTATGAATTTATCTCATATTATCTAAAAGTTTTCAAATAGAAAACTATTTTCTTACCACATTTTAAGGAGAACTGGAACGGGACAGCTTATTAAGTAATATATTATTCTATCACGAAAAACAAGTTAGCTAATGGTACAAACTGTACAAATACGATGTTTGAGTCGCAGCCATGTTTGTTAGCGTCGCCGCCGTCGGCGCGGGCGCGACGGCCGGCGCGCGCACCTCAACGAAACCGAGCTATCGTGCGGACTTATAATCTATGGGACACTATTAAATGTTTATTTTAAACCTTATTTATTCTTGCGTCTAAATTATAGAAAGCTGTAATTGCTTTTGAATTCCGTATTTTGAAAGGAAAAACGGATCCCTTTTAAGAACACTGCGCGGCTGTCTGTCTCTTTGATGTATCACGTTAATTTTTTTAATTTTTTATTTATCAAGTTCGTACATCAACGCAATCAAAAACGACGGCCTTTTACACTTTTACTTTTATATTGATATTCGAAGGTAGGTAAATCGCTTCCCGATGACTCAGAACCATAAAAAATATTTCAAGAAGCAAAGTCTCACAGATGTTTAAACTGTTACTTAATCTCGACAATATTTATAAGGTTGGTACATACATTTATGTTATTTGGTGACCACGATGGATGCAATGCGGTCTAAACGTCACGTCGGGTAACCAAAGATATCGTACCTTGTAGACATAATTGCGATTAAGTCCCGATTAACACATCTCATATGTATACAAAGTCGCGAAAGTTTAAAATTTATTAAGGCCGTACTTAGGTACTCACAGTACAAGTAAAGGAAGAAATCCGAGTATTTAACTTAGAACCGACCGATGACGACCGCAGCTGGTATATTGCCTCTATCTTCTATACCCTAGACCGTAGTTTACAAAAAACTTCTTTAACAGTGTTGTAGGGCTCTGACTTTTCGGCAAAAAAAGTTCAAATTACAGACATGAGACCCTGACTTGCTCAAGCTATTGCTTATAATCCCTAATCAATATAACATTTTATCATTCTTTCATTGCCTCTCCTTTTTATGTAATCTTTCCCTTTTACTCCCAATTATTCCATGTAATTCCCAAAGTGCCTGGTAGACGACAATAGGCTTGCCCCCTAGTACGTAAGTGGGACTAAATTATAGTCCGCTAACTGTGGGTGTTTAATGCGCCCTTCGGGGACATGGAAGGGCTTAGTGTTCTATTAACAGCACTGGAGCTGCGTGTGCCATGCACCGGTGTTGTTTACCATCAGACTGGTGTCTGTTTGATATGATAAAATTAAAAGACATAATAAAATTAAAAGAAATTCCATAACGTATACTCTCTGTTCACTCGCTGCATGTGCCTTTTTTGTAGTATACGAACCGTGAGTAATAACACTGATGTTACTTGTAAGTTATAGATTAAATGGTAAGCTATTTACCGTTTGTCAGACGGTAGGAGTATTTGACACTTTAGGAGCATAAAATTGGGTTTCACATTCCATTGCTCCTTAATTTGTCGTTAATATTATGGTGAGCCGAATCCAATTGATAGGACAGTAAACTCTTGGAAGTAATTATGTTGAAGATTACATAACATTTGAGTCGGTTTATTAAACTAGTCGGGTATCCCCGAAATACACACGTGAGTTAGACCGTTTTTTTTTAAACACAAGTGGGAGAGCCATGCTTCGGCACGTATGGGCCGGCTCGACCGGAGTGATACCACGGCCTCACAGAAAACCACCAGTGAAGCAATGCTATGTTTTTCGTCGAGTGAGTGAGGGTACTGGAGGCTCTAACCCTTGTCTCTTTCCTCCCTTACCCTACTCCCACCTTAAAGGCCCGCAACGCAGTTGTGACTCTCGAGGTGCAGGTGCCCATGGGCGGCAGCAGTCACTTACCATCAGGTGACATCTAATAGTTTGCCCCATATCCCATAAAAAAATACCACTCAGGAAAGTTTTTAATGTAATATAAGTAGGTACCTTAAATCCATTTTTCTTCCCAGCATCGACCGGTTCTCCGGTACTAGGCTTTGTGGCGACATTCACATACCGCGAAAACATACTTCACCGTGATCTAGTGAAGTCGCGTATCGCTCCAAGAATTGAACATTATCTTTAATTATTCATGATATTGTCTAGAAATTCCTGTAGAGCCCAGATTACTTACCTAGTTGTAATTTTTGATGAAAAGTAAAAAAACACAGAAGCTCGGACAAATTAGTCACCCTGTAAGCCGATCCTTTACAGAAGCCTAAGTACATGCGCAAACGCAGAATTATGTTACGATTTCCTGTCAATTAATCCCGTCTCCCTGGTTTTATACTTATATTACAAATTGTACCCTACTACTTCGTAATAAGAGTTGTGAATCTAATTTGTTTAGGTAATAAAGGGAAAAGTAGATCCGATTTGTTCGTTAGTATTAAGTTACTGTTAGGGACTTCGTTTGCACAGACATTTGTAATTAAACAATGTCGGGTGTTTGTAGTTTGTCTTCAGTGGGTTTTGGGACAGGTTGTGTTTGTTTGAAGTGTTTGTAAGGCGCGACGATCATTAGAACTCGTCTCGACTAACGGGACTATTATCGATGATATTAGTCTACTGCATTGGTTTTATAAAGCTTCAGAGCTGTATTACAAAATGACTAGTTTTCTAATACAATAATAAATTATTTTCTAATATTCTTTTCTCGCCACCAATATATGCTCTCGTAACTTTGGCTCTGCAGCACTCAATAAGGCTAGATACTTCAATACTGTTTTTATATAATAGCAAGCAACTTCAGTCACTTTATCAGAAGATAAAATGCCTCAACTTGAGAAAGATTCCAGACTTTTAACTACAACTAAATACAGATTCGATACATATTTACTAGAAAATTCTGACAGATTCTGAAGGATACTGATTATGACTTATGAACTTAAATTGAAAGTGTAATTTTGCAAAGATACAAAGAGTGGTTTCTTTTGTACAACACTAATGCCAGCGACAACAGGAGAGAGTTCTCACAGAATTAGTTAATGAGTAAACACATAGGTAGGTTGACGGGCGCCGCACCTTTTCCGTGAAGACGTGTTCATTCTGACCACACCCGACTGTCAATTGTGGATACGGTTGCGTACTTGAAGATAGTTTAGAATTTAGTTTTTCGATCCAGTGCAGGCACGCTACACTTCATGTTACTAAGAACTACGGAGCTTTTCCTGGGACTGTTTATAGCATGGCGTAACGATAAAAAGTTGAAGAACTATGGCTTTTGCATGGCAATTGAGCATTATTGCCTATGAACATCAAATCTTTTATTTAATAATGTTATTCTTTCTCGTACTCATCGACCCGATGCATTTAATCCGAATTTTCTTCTTTATACATTTCACTAAAGTCCAGGGAATTCCATATCCATCATATCGAAATCTTGTCCAAGTGCGGGGCTAGCCAGCGTGTTTGCGCACGCATTAGCCGTGCCCGCCTCCTGTCAACATCGTAATGGCGGCAAACATACCCCCGCCCTCCTTCATCCCGCACCTCTCCGCTCTATGCTACCGTTGACAGATGCGCCAGCGCAGACACGTCGCTGCGACTAAATAAATGTTTGATGAATTTACGATATCTCGGGTGTTAAAATGTTATACAAGGATAGTGGTATTTTACAGTTATTACACATTAATGGCGTTCACAAATTGATAGAATTCGGTAGTCTTAGAAGAGAGTAGAGAGTTGTAACTTCTTACTTATGTCCGATGATCGATAGGAAAAGAACAAGATAGAAATCCTTTTATGCTTGCTACTCTCCTATCGGGCTCTATCAAATCGCCTAATACGCGCCCGTTTTTGTTTTAAAGCGTGAGTATAAAGAAGCCGTAGGTATAAATAACTGTGCAGAAAATATTTTGTGATACAATCGGGTAAACACTTTTTACACGCTTTATATTAGCTTCACTTGTATGTTTGTAACCGACTCCTTTGGGCGCGGCCAGATTTCATTCAAATTTTGCACACCTGTGAAAGACCGATGACAATGCAATAATTCGATAAAAAAATAAATAAATATATAAAATAATAAATAAAATAAAAAATTAAAATAAAAGCGTGTTTTTTAGTTTTTTAATTATTTAATTTTTTTCTCAGCCGTTCTCAACCAGTTTGGTATAGGCCTGCTTTAAATTACGCAATCTACCTGGGTCTTGAGTTACTTTTATTCAATTCGTCCCTGCAGTTTTCTTGACGTCATCCTTCCATCGCATTTGTGGCTTCCTCTAGCGCTTGCGAGTTTACCATCGTCCCCACCTTCCTTTTTATTCTTTTTATATATTGTAACATTTCATTCACATTGATTAAATAAGCAAAATTTGTAAAAGTATCCCTAATTTTATAAATTCCTGCAGCATATCGGGAACTAACCTAAGGTAAACAGTAATATGAGTAAATCTCTCGAAAACCGACCGGTTTTCATACATTATTATATGGCCCTAGGTGTCACGTTTATACTTTAAAACCTTAAAATCTGAGGTCAGTCTACCTCGTTAATTGGCTTTGGAAAATAAAAGTGGTGGCCAGGTCATATCATTTTCAAATCCAATATCTTTGGATTTAAGAAATCATCGTCGTTAGTCTGGTTTTGATTTATATTCCAATACCTCACAATATCCGATAATAAGACGTAACCGATTTATAACTATATTTTCTTGAAACTTTTCAATTGAAGTGCGTTTTCTTAAGATTTCCATTTACGGGTGAACTGATAAGAACACTATTATTTCTCATGACTATTTTATGTGGAACGTTATAACTTCGTGGGATTAACATTTTAATGGTATCTGCGTACATAAATACATACAATTGTGATATAAGTTTAACAAATTCAATTTTGTTAGTAAATCCATTGGTGAGAAAGCAATTTAGATAGTAATCTCAATGCTGGATTACATTTTAAACTGGAGTCTTTTAATCCGATATGCCAATATGGACAAGTATAATACTGATCTAGTAGCTAAATATGGAAATATATATTAAAGTGCCATCATGTGAGATTAGAAGCTGTGTTTTATGGTCTTGTTATGGCTTTTAAGTTAAGTTTCAATAATTTCAATGACAACATCGTGACAACACTAGGGATCGAAGTTTCGATGAATATATCTATTTGTATTGATCTGTTTATTTCTACATAAGTATCAACAATACAATATAGCTACCCATAGCACAAGCAATGCTTAGTTTGAATCTAGATAACGCTGCGTAAAATTTCACTGAATATTTAAAATTGTATTATTAATAACCAAGAGAGGACGATATGTCAGTGCAATATTTAATGCATCTAGGTTATGTCTTTGTTTGCGACTTAAAAATATACGGCTTCAAAGTGAACTGTTAACTGGTTAAGCAAACTTGAGTTTTTCTTTGCGTAAATGAAATCAAATAATTTATTTGCTGGAATATGGTATGTAATGGGTCTTATAATAAATCAGTGTTCACAAATATTCTGCTCTGCAGTCGTGCAAATATCTTTTGTAAAGGGACCAAGAAATTCAGAACTATTAGAGGATCTTTGAATCGGAACTCTTAAAATGAGAAAACTAGTATTACTTGAACTCATATTTGTTTTAATTCTATAGTTTTCTCGAATTTTAAGTCTCTGATAAACTTTTCAAATTTTGGGCCCCTTAATAATCCTATTCGAACTATTACTAACACACTAAAGGAAAAATAGCAACATCCGTCACACTTCCTCACCTTATGTGGGTACAAACGAACAATATTTAATTATTATTTCAAGAGAATTTGGTGTGTGCCTCAATAGGCACACATAAATTTCTCTTGAATTAATTATTTAATTGTTGTTTAAATGTACTTTCATTGACAATTCAATGAAAGTACATTTAAAACAACAACTTACTAAATAATAAATACTTAGGTACGTATGACCACAGTCCATGTTTATTGCTTGCTTCTAAAACATGTCAACAATGTTAACGTTTTAATTAATGAAATAGCAAAATTAATTTATTGTCATATTAACAGTTTAGTTTCTTCCCTGCTTTCACCAAAAAATATTTAATTTGGAAATAATGGAATGGAAATATAAATAATGGAATGAATAAATTAAATGGAATATTGGAAGCGTCTGTTTTTTTAAATATATTTCCGAGCCTAATGTTAATTATAATTAAAATTTATGTCATTTATAAGTTCAAATATATGACATTTCTCATAAATACAACACCCATTATGAGGTCCAGCTGGCCTTTCTAATCCTGCGCGCGCACACAAATCCAGAAATAGATACCTGACAAATAAGGACAACCATAACGCAACTGGCGCAGAATAACTAATTGTTATACCTCAGATTGACACACTGTAGTTCCGGATGCACAAACCCTACTGTGTTTAATTACACTATGGCATGTGCCAATGATTAGTTATGGTGAGTTATGGGTTAACTTTGACAGTGTTTATAGGGGTTAACAAGGGGCAGATGATGAGTCAATACCATTATACAAAGCTCAGAAATGTCAATGATGTTTGACTTTATATTTAGATTTGGAATACCATTATTTTAATGGTGCTTTAAAAGGAGGGAGGGCACAGCATATTTCTATTCAAATTCAAGGTAGAAAACTTTGCCAATTGAGAATTTTCTACTATAGGTACAACAAATTAAGTTTCATTATCTTACTGGTGTAAGGATCAGTGAAAGGGCTTTCAAAATCAAATGGAACCCGTTATGGCGAAGTTATATCCACATTTGTATGCATCGACAGTTGGCAGTGTCTATGTATATAGCACAAGTACACAACATCATACAACTTGTACACCTTGTGTAAAACTAAAATCATGTCCAAACTATTGACTCAGAGTACAAATATGCTTATTTAGTAATAAGTTATCTCGATGACTTATTACCTGAATATGCGAACAAAGATTAAACAATGGTTTAAAAATATTTATTATTTAATACGATGGCGCCACTAGGTATACTCAGATGTTGTGACGTGGTACTTCTTTAATTTAGAAATGAAATTCGTGAGTAGTCAGCCTGTTTCGCTCCGTGGTATTAGTTTGCGTTCGATCGTGAGTTCCCGGGTGCGTTTACCGGGTCGGCCACATAATTATTTTTAGTTAAAAAATCTGGGGCATCAACAATATTAGTGGCAAAATGTTACTATACCTTTTCGGTGGTACCGTGACGTCAGAACATAAAATAATGATATCCAATAAATTAATGTTAACAGTAAACTTCCAAATTCTTACAAATGGAATATTTATTTAAGTTTGTCAATTAAATTTATTGTATAATAATTGTACATATACCTCGCCACTCGGAAAGCTGTACCACATTATACTCTATTTTAAAAATAAAATCATTTACGATAAAAAATATAAAAGTTGCAACTTCAAATGATTTAGAAATTATCATGTCTCGATGAAATTTTACAATTTCAAATGTGGCCTAAAATCGGCTATATCGAATTTTTTCAGCTAATTTAAGCGAGGTCGGCAAACTTTAGCCGGTGAAGAAAGATGGGGTGACCCTTTGACGGCTGTTACGGAAAAAAAGTGTCAGAAATTAAAAAGATCATCAATGAGAATTGCCGAATCACGTAGATTTTCAGTAGATGTAGAAGACTGGTTCAGGAAGAGTTCACAAGCGTTCGCACTGCGTACCGCAAAACCTCACCGATGATCAGAAGCAGGCCCACGTGGAATGGTGCCAGGATACATAGCTAAGTTTAGTGCAGATTTAGCAATACCGGTACAATCCAGAAATTAAAGCGCGTGTTGACAGTTTGGCTGTTTCAAAATGAACCAAGGTCTACCAAAGTGAAGCGATTGAAAAGCGCGGAGAAGATTTTGATGACTAGTTCTTTTACTATGTATTATATCTAGTGTCAATACCTTTACAAGCTCAAAGAAGCTATAATATCAATAGTTTACCAAATACTTGTCAGAAGTGTTCCCTGCTGTCATCAGTAGGTGACCAAATACGGGTCACCGCGTTGCTTCGTGCGGACTTCTTGGACAGCACACCGTTTAAACTTCTGCATCATTCTTCTTACCACCAATAAAAAATCAAGTCTAAAAGATACAGTTTTCATAGCTTGAAGTTGCGCTAGCTGCGTTCGAGTAAACAAAAGAAGTGTCTGAGGCGCGTTGAAAAAAGTGTATTAAAAGTTGATTTAAATTCATGAAATTTTGCATAAATAGTGGTGGAGAGTTATTTAAAAATATTAAATAAAAAAGGGTTCTATGGAACTTCTTTTTTTAGGTTTCGCAAAATTTACTGAGTGTACCATGTAATAATAAAATGTTGAAGTAAACTAAAATATTTTTGTTAGACCAACAATTATAATAAAGGATATTAAATGTCAACCTGACGAAAGCAAACTATATCATGTGGCCGTTAGAGATAAAATTACAGTTAGATATTACAATTCAAATAACTTGAGTAAGGTGTTCAGCTTGCGTGTCCTTGATAAACGCAGTAACACCGCCAAATGTAGGCAGTTTAATCTCTATGAAAACCAAAGCTTTTTACCGTATTAAGAAATGTCTAATTCAAAACAAAATGTCACTTACACAAACAAACTCCGATGCTACTGCCATTAACCGCGCTGTCTCAGCTAAGGCCTCTTCAAACGGGTGGGACGTGAGCAGTGGTCGGCGGTAGCTTATGTTTGTATAGCGGGCTCGTTTGTCGGCGGCCTGTCGCCGTGTGTGGCCTCTTGAGGGCCCTTCACTATGGGCTACTACGATACGGTAGAAAGTTAAACTAGAGAAAACATGGAAGATAAATATCTAGATGAGTGGGAGCTTGAATTATCTGGTTCGACTACTGTTTTATAATTTACTGATTCTACAAGAAGTCTGATATTAATTCACTAACATAGTTTCTCTTATTGTATATTATTCAACTGTTGTTTCTAAATAATAATAATAATTTATTGGCATCAAGAACACAGAACGGTTACATATATATAGAACACATAAGAATAATAACAAAAACATAAAATGCTTATGATACAGTGGTCCCCATGCTAGGAAAATCCGACGTTACGGGGAACAGTGTTCCGTGTTATACAGAGTGTACATGAAAATAGAACACTTAGTTAAATCACTGAAAGGGTGTGGGAGTGTGTGTGTGCCTGTGTGTGTTTATATATATTTCGGTAGCGCGCACCTGTATGGCGTATGTTTATATTGTTTATATATGTTGTGCTTGGGTATAAGGTGCTTGTCGTCGGTACGGCTGAGAATGTAATATGCAGGTATTAAAAATATGAATACTTCCTGTTGTATACAATTTTTTCTTTCAAGTATACTTTCGAAAAATTATCACTTTATATTTCCTAACCGCGACTTACGGTAAGAAAATATCTGACCGTTTAAAAACTTACAGTTTAACTGGAAATAAAATAGTACCGATGTGTATTTACTTCTGGGCGGGTACAAGTAGCATCGCGTTCTGATTGGTCGGTATGTTAGTGTGAGTGCGAATAAAGACACTCAGCAGACTTTCACAACATTTGGTTGTTTGTCACCTTTAAACACGATCTTGGACGTTGGACAAGAATCTTTCATGCTGAATAATTGGCCGTTAAATGTTTAAACACTTAACCTACAATTTGTTACCTGTAATCTATCTTCACAGTTAATTTTGAAACAAATCAATATTAATAATTTCAAAAGATGCTTCTGATTTTGATTCAAGTGAGTATTAAGGTTGTTTAAAGAGTGATTTTAAATGACAACAACTATCAATCTATGTATATTTTTACCTGCCTGTAAATGTAAATATACTAAACATTCTAGGCCTTAGTTCAATAGATCTACGATACGGTAGAGAGACTCAAGTTAAGACTGTTCATTTTTAGGTGTAAGTTTATAATAGCCGTGCACTTACGCAAAACGAATACCGGTAATACATGCCGAGTCGATACTTACCTCCTAGCCTGACAATAAATATTTTTCACCCTTTTGTACTGCGAAGTCTCCGAGTGCTAACTCGAGAAATATAAAGAAAAACGCGATAATCACAGGGACCTTTTAATATGACATATTGATTTACATGTTACGCTATGCCTTTATTTCATAATGTAGGTTATACCATTAATTACAACCACCTTACAGTGCAAATGCAAGAGAAACAGTAATTACATGTGCCAAACAATATACTAGTTTTACTGAAACACAGAAAATTGTGTATACTTTATCGTGTCGCGTAAATCAAATGTGTACGTAATTATGCAAAATACTCGATATTGGCGATACGGGGCCACGTTACTGTGCATCTGTAATAGAAAGTTGATTAGTGTGCGCCTGCGCTGATCGCTGATTGGTGAAACGCTCGGGCGCTGTCGTAAAAGCGCTCGTAAACGCTCGGGTTTTCATCCGCCATGCTCGCGATAGCATTAACAAGGACGAGTTTGTTGTACTGTTTAGATTATATGGTATTAATCTAAAGTACTTTTATTATTTCATTTTTTTTAATAACTAGCAGTTTTAGCCTAGCGCTGTAAAATTAATCTTGTGTGATAAACGTTATTTTTCATACACATACATAGAAATTTTCACATTGAAGAAAAGACTCCTGTATTATTTTTTAGACGATTTTACTATAAAGTCTCCATAACTTGATGAAGACAAAATTATATTTCTAGGACTAAATACCTTGTTTATTTTATCGTATGAAACTCCTACGGTTTATTGTTAGCCGGGGTTAAAAAAGAGGGGTAACCCGACTAAAAACATACGAATATAATAAGAAGATAACAAATGAGGACTGCAGCAAGTTTGCGAAAAAATCTAAATGCTTTATCCTCCTACAGCCGGCCAAAATATTTAAATTTTCCAGAAACTGAAGAATCTGGGCATTGTATTTGTTTAGGCAGAGGAGGGGAGGCAAACTTAACTTCATAACCTTCCCAAAGCTCCAGGAAACTCTACTGCCTTTCACGAACCTATTGTAAGGACCAGAACAAGGGCAACACAAGGACGGACAATATTATTCCTCTGATAAAGGCCTGACTCAGTTAATGGTGTTGTACTAAAAACATACCAACGCCGAAAGGCTCTCTCACACTCAGTCCACTCAGTGGCAATCATAGCGCCTCTCCAGAAGAATATACCTACGCATACTCAAACATACATACATAGGTTTATGACAAAATATTATTTAGTCATATAATATACTAGATGTGCCCGCGACTTCGTTCGCGTTTATGCCGGAGAAAAAGTAATATGTTGCTTACAATAGGCGATGCACCACTTCCTAAAAGAGGGAAATGCTCCAGGTAGGTTTTTAAACTGTGTTGGCGGTGAAACAACCTGGAGCGTTAAACAAAGGATTGTTTTGGAAACTATAACCGCTTACAGCGCCTAAAATGAGTGGACCGAAGGTACTGCGACGTTTTGCCTTCAATGGTCCACCCAGCGCCAGTCCACGGGTGGTAAGCGGGCTCCGTCTACATCAACAGACATAACTCCCAAGCCCCAACTAGGTCTAATATCAAGGTCCGCCCCGCGACAAAGAAATGTTTGATTCTGAGCTTTATTTAGTCACGGTGTAACATAAGATTTCACACTAATGTAACTGAAAGGAAAATCAATGGTTTGGAAATGTAAAAAAACTTCACCAGTTATCTGTCAATATTTCAGCTTAGATGTAATTTTGTTAGAGATAGTGTGTGGGATCTTCTTGGTCTATAATCGTATTTATGAAAGTAAGTTTATATTGCTTATTACCCCCGGAAACATATTTGTAAATATATTGCTGACGCTTGGTGGCTGAGAGAGGGCAAAATAGCTGCTAGCCGCCGCGCTCTGCGTTCCCCATCTATATTGATTGAAAATCTGCCATAAAAAAGGGTATTATTATTTTGTAACCGTACATAAATAATTTTATAATCGCGTAGAAAAAATATAGGTACGTCAATTTAAAGAAGTAAATGCACTAAAGTTTCTATTATTTGGCGGAGAATCTTAACACTGCTATTAAAAAAGAATCCACAGAGCCTTTTATAAAGCGCATATGGTTTTTGGGCTATGTGCACTTTAAAGTATTAAAAATAGTTTGTTTTGTTGAGCGCAACAGAACAGACGAACGGACATAAATACCAAAAATAGTAGAAATGGGTTCAGTTTGTTGTCTGGTATTTTTTTTTACGTGTGGGTTTCCATCGGATCATCACCTCGCCATGGCTATTGGTGAAGTGGTATGTCGGTATCGAACCGACTAAAACCACACGGTGTTCCGTCACAAGTAAGTGTATCGCAAGGGAGTCGGGTATACCCTAGGAAGGAAGTCCCCGAAAACTTGTTGTCTAGTATAACACTCCCACATTTTTTTGGAAATGTAATATAATAAGTATCTGTAGATTATATTATTAACTATTAAATTATCGATGAATATTGCACTTAAATATTTACCTATGGGTATTATGTAATATATTAATATTATTAAATGTTAATAATAAAGCAAATAGCTGAATGGACGTTTTTATCGGGCCTTAAATGGGCCAAAAGTAGATCTATTATCGTCTGTGTCCTGGCTACGTTTCGGTGACCTCTTTGGAGAAACTGAAGGTTTTATCTGTGCAATTACTGATGAAGTTGTTATGACGAACAACTATCGGAAACATATCCTGAAGGACGGCACAATTGACATTTGTCGGGCATGTCATCGTCCCGGAGAAAGCCTCAGGCATATAATTTCCGGTTGTTCTCATCTTGCCAACGGCGAGTACTTGCTTGGTTATGTCTGTACATAACCAAGTGGCCAGGATAGTCCATCAGCAACTTGCTCTTAAATATAACCTTGTGACTATGGAATTACCGTACTACAGGTATGTGCCCGACCCAGTTCTTGAAAATGATCGTGTAACATTGTACTGGGATTGGTCTATTATCACTGACAGGACTATTGTTGCCAAAAAGCCTGATATAGTGGTAAAAGACCGATTAGAGTGCCGAGCAATGATTGTAGATATCACTATTCCCCATGACGACAATCTCTTTAGGGCTGAAAAAGAAAAACAAATGAAGTATTTGGATTTGGCCCACGAGGTGGTCGACATGTGGGATGTGGATTCGGCAATCATTGTGCCGATAGTCATATCAGCCCATGGGTTGATTGCGAAGAGCCTCGACCAACACCTTCAGAGACTCACGTTAGGCAGCTGGATTAAGGGCCTGATGCAGAAGGCGGTCCTACTTGACACGGCACGTATTGTGAGGAGGTTTCTATCTCTGGAACCCTAACCACCGGTAGCTTGGACCCTGTACTCGATACCGGTGGGACACTATTTTTTATATTTTTAAGGCCGGCCGGCCGGCAGGCCAGTCAATTACAACATACTCTTCCCAAAATATTGCATGACATATCATACTGCATCGATGTTTGTTTCACATTGGACAAATAATTTACAGGTAAGAATTTCCATATGAGTCCAAAGTCACAGCATTAAAAAAAACTGAGTATAAAATAGGTTGGGGTCGCAGTTCTAACCTAACCTACTTTTGCTTAATTAACATTTGATTTAATAAAACTTGACATAGTAAAATGATGCCAAATGATAATTGGACCATGTGAATAAAATGCGAAATGAAAATTTGTTAAATATTCATTTGGTAAATGAAACTAGGGCGACAAGTTTTTTGGGAAGTAAAATATGACCAAAAATATTTTGCCCAAAGGGCAGTACACCGAATTATACACAATACTTTTGCATTAAACGTTTCTACGATTATTTTGTACTTTTACGTGATATGTGCACAATCAAACACGTCTACAGATTTATACATATAGATGTTATACATATATATAGGGGAACTAAATGATGTATTGTATTGGTTTTCAACTAACAATCTCCTACTGAACTCAAATAAAACAAAGTGTGTGAGATTTACTATGCCAAATGTAAAACAGCTAGGCACTAATCTAACTCTAAATAATGAAATGATAAGTATTGTAGACTTAACAGTATTCTTAGGAATTACATTAGACAGTAAACTACAATGGGTAGCCCAGATAGACAGCCTTGCAGGTAGGCTTAGTTCGGCAGCTTATGTAGTATGGAAGGTACATCAGCTCACTGATACGGACACAGCTAGGCTAGTTTATTTTAGCTACTTTCACAGCGTCATGTTCTATGGTATACTACTTTGGGGCAAGGCGGCTGATGTTGAAACCATTTTTATTCTTCAAAAACGAGCCATCCGCTCAATATATAATTTAGGTGCTAGAGTCTCTCTTCGAGAGCTGTTTAAGGATAGATAGATAGATAGATAGATAGAACATTCTTTATTGTACACCACAGTTGAACAGGAATTAAACATAGTAGCAGTTTATAGGTACTAGGCGGCAAGTACAATGAGCGGTCTTATCGCTAATAGCGTTGTCTTCCAGACAACCTTTGTATGGAAACAAAGAGGAAAATAATCGGTAGTTTGTGGCGTACCAAAAAATATTTAGAACAATGTAACAATAAATATAGTATCTAGGTAAAGCGAATGATACCTATTACGACTTATCTGAGAGGTAAAAATGGAGTGAATAGGATAGAGGAATACATGAAGTATCTACACATACATACACTTACATATATACACATACATACATATACATTCACACACACACATTTATAGTGAAATAAGTATAATATATAGTAAGACATTTTAGGTACATTTTATGTTGTACACCATTTATAGTGTTAAATAGTGTTCCTTTAAAAGTGCTTTAAAAGAGGTTAGGGTTTGAGCTCGTCTAATTTTTACAGGTAATGCATTTCATAAACGGATTGCAGTTACCGTAAAGGATTTATCATAAAATGCCGTGGAGTGTGCAGGCATTTTCAGTTGCAAATTTTCTGATGACATTAGAGATCGCGGATGTGTACAATGTAGGAGAGTTCCTACATTGTACACATCCGCGATCTCTAAGGTCATCAGAAAATCTCGTTTATCAAGGTTATTAAGGTCATCAGAATCGTTCCTTGAGATAGGAGAAGGGTTGAACATTGTATTATATAGAAGGGAAAGAATGTGAGTATTCCGGCGAAGGCGTATAGGTAACCACTTGAGTTGTTTCCGAAATTCAGAGACGTGATCATATTTACGCAAACCAAATATGAATCTGATGCAAAAATTTTGAAATCGCTCAAGTTTGTCTAGTTGGTTCTCGGTGAGATCAGGATGCTGGCATCTGCATAATCGAGGATTGGAAGTAGAAGGGAGTTAGCAAGGGCAATTTTGGTAACGGTTGGAAGAAAGTTCCGTAAACGTTTTAAGGATCCTGCAGAGGCAAACATTCTGCGACTTATTTCCTGCATCTGTGGGGCCCAAGATAAGTCAGCGTCTATATGTATACCCAGGTTTTTTACTACTTTACTAAAAGGTATCACGGTGCCTTCGAATAGAACCGGTGGAAGTAGTGATTACTCAATCTGTGCGATTTTTCTTGAGCTACCGACAATAATAATTTGGGTCTATGATGGGTTTACCTGAAGACCGTGTGACCTACTCTAGCAACTAATTTGGTCCAAATCTTTGTTGATGATGTCAACAGCTTTAGGCAAATTTACCAGTGGTGCATGAGTATATATCTGCAGATCATCAGCATACAGGTGGTAGGAAGAAAGTAATTGATTTGAGATAGAATTGATAAAAATTGCGAAAAGTAAAGGAGACAAAACGCCACCCTGAGGCACACCAGCAAATGTATTGCACCAAGTTGATAGAAAATTATCAATGCAAATACGTTGTTGGCGGCCACACAGGCAATTACGAAGCCAATCAATCACCGTTGGAGATATGTTAAGCGAGGTAAGTATACTGATCCACTGTGTATGTACTGTATATCCACTGTGTTGAACGCATTGGAAAAATCCAAAAGCGCGAGCACAGTGAGACTACCACTTTCCATTTCAAATCTGATATCATTTGTAATGTTAACTAAGGCTGTTACTGTACTATGGCCAGGTCGAAAGCCTGATTGATATGGATTGAGGAGGTCGTGTTTGCACAAGAAAGAATGAAGCTGGGTATGAACAAGACGCTCCACGACTTTGGATAGGAACGGTAGGATTGATATTGGTCTATAATCAGAAAAGGACGAAGGATTGGATTTTTTGGGTAAAGGAATTATTTGGGCTTCTTTCCATGTTGATGGAAAGGTGCCACTAGAGAGGGATAGAAGTTAAGATAGGGAGGGAAGGATATAGGTATTTTAACTGTTGCATCACGGTATATATTTGCAAATATTATATTTGTTAGGCACAACATCAATGACTATAACAAAAATAGTGGTATACACAATATTAATACAAGAAACAAGTCTAAACTCGTTGGTACCTATCATCGCTTACATAAGGTACACAACTCGTTCGAAAGTCTTGGTATACGTTTTTATAATAAAATTTCTATAGATGTAATCGACCTTCCTGTAAATAAATTTAGGCTAATTGTAAAAAAATCACCTTAGTAGAAATTATCTAAACGACAAATAGTCTTGGGCTTAAGGTGTCATTAGGTCATTACACACAAACTTCTTTGTCTTTTAATTAAGCTAAATTATTAACAAACCATTGTTAGTTCAAAGTAATGCGTGACGATTATTATGGTAATTTGACTAGTAGTGATTTTTATCAGTATCTCGACTATGGTTTGTCATGCTCACTAAAATGTCATTGCTTGCGGTGTCGTCATGGGGCGGGCCGTTTCTTTTCCTCTGATATGGCGAAGGAGATGATGGCTGGTCGATGCATCATACTAGTGAACGGGTGCTGCTTGGGGTGACTGGTCGGCCTAGTCAGCGATGCTTTAGCCCATACTATTATTTTGGTTCGTTCAACTGCAACTCTAGCCTCTTAATCCAGTCACGAATTATTTTTAACAGTAGATTTTGTAAATTGTAACTGATGTGCACCTTGAATGATTTCTATGTTTAATAGGTTCAAACCTTCAACGGTATCACTGAGTGACTTTTTTTTGTTTGTACGTTAGCTTTTGGAGCATTTCAATAAAATGAAATTCAGGTGGCAACAGCTTGCATCCTGTTTACCTTTCATGTAACACTAATACTATTGTACCTGAAGATCTGACTTTTAAAAAGAGTGGCCATGAGTTTCTTTGCCACTATTCCTCTCATAAGGCTCTACGTATTTGGAAACTGGAAGTTATAGATCGACAAGCCAAGCAGGCAGTAGATTTTGGTGTTTTTACCTGATTTACGTTGACAATCCAGTACATGCTGTGGCGTCTGTTTGCGTTCGATCTATGATTTTTTACAGTAGCTTTAATTTAAAGTTCATAAATGTCACTTAGTGTCTTTGATTTTGAATTTGTAATGTGTAATGTCCTACCTCGTAGTATAAACTCAAATCATGAAGAAGAAGAGTTCATGTGGACTTTTCCGGCAAGTATTTGTGAAACTACAAAAATGTTACCTCGAATCTTCTAACCCAGTAACCCATTTCATATAGGTAATAATATTAACTGTTAATATGAAATGTGTATTTTTCCCACATCATCACACTCATTAGCAGCTAATAATAAACAAATACTTTTTTCAAATTTCAAAGCTCACCAAAAACATTCTCATAAAAGTTTCAGCGGATTCAAAGTTAAAAGAAACGCCAATTAATTAATCGTTACCACTGTAGAACAGACTGAAACACTTGTATTATATTTACACGAACACAAAAGGCAAAATATTCACAAAGCAATCTTAACGAACCATTGCCGCTTTTATTCTCTAACACATTCAGCGCTTTTATACGAACACAGTAATATATTTTTAGCGGTATTAAACTTGTGATGTTTCACGAATTAATGAATGTTTTATATTCGTCGAATACACCACTAACTGTCAGCGAGGAAGCGTCAAAGGCGAGTCGTAAATTAGCCGGGAAAGAAAGATGTTTCCCGCCTTATGATATTCTATTCCTTTCTCTCGTAAAGCATCTCGTATGTCCGTGTCTCTTTTTAGAACCAATTAGTATAGTTTCAAAGAAAACGTTTGATTTCGTATCAGTAGTGTGGTGACGGTTATATGTCGATATTAGCGAGATGATTACCAAAATTAAGATATTTTACAAATATGGGTAAGTACAGTTCATAGTGTTAAACAGAATTAGGTCGAACAAGCTCTTACCAGTAGGCAATCAGAATCTAAAAAAAAACAGAAAAAGTTGATTTAACATAATTTAACAAACTTCCATTTTCTTTTTTAATAATAAAAAATAATACCTATTCTATTTATATATATTTAATTAGTTTAATTAACTGATGTTGAACTGGTAAAATAATGATTAATTTATAAATAAATATTTCATATCCAAAAAAAAAAACTTCTTACAATTGCCAAACGATAGATCATATTTCAACTTTAAAATTTTCTTGAGTTAGTTAATATACAGGTTGTATTTGAAAGTAGAATACTTTAAATCATTAAAAGGGTATAACCCTAGCATGTAGTTTTAATGAAAAAATTTGGAAAAGAACTATTCGAGTTGGTTTTAGTCCCCCAAATTTCTAAATTGTAGGCGATTACGCTAAAACTGCTATAAGAAGACTTTAAATTTACAGCCTTACCAGGTACCTACAAATTCACAAAGAAAATTCTTCGCATCGATATCGATTAAAATGTTAATCTCTAGTGGTAATCAAAGCAGATCATTTACGTTAATATCCTTCATTTTACACGCTATTATATGTTTTACAGCGACAAGCACGTCTTGGCGCTTTGACACATAGCCTACGACAATCGTGTTTACATACGTGCCGGTACATTGGACACAGACGGGTGATCATAATAGTTGTTGTGTATTTAAGAATTTACGCAAAAAATGGATTGCTACTTTACGATATAGGTACTAGCTGCGTAACATATCGCAGCGCTGATAAAAATGATGAAAATAATTCAAGTTCTGTGCTGTCCATTTAGTTACAGACTTACAGACTATAGTTACAAAAACCAATCAATGACGTTGTATAAGGATAGTACCTGCAGGGTTATCCCCTTGTTCACAGCTTAAGGAAAACATACTTGTGTAAAATTTTGTTCTTTTCTAGATCTAAGAGCGTAGTAAATTATCCTTTCCAAAATCTAAAGGTCTGAACCATCTTCAAAAATAAAGTTCAAATGTAACCGATTGCCCTTTCCGTATGACATTGTAGTGTCATGAACCCTTTGACACATTATAAGTGCCTTTGCCACAGAACTACTAACACAAACAGTTCAGGCCTTTGATGTCTGCGCGCGGAGCGTGACGGACGTTCGCGGAACGCGCAAAAACTGCGCACACGTGCGCGCGCCCAGCGCCAGACACCGCATTGTCATGGTATTTTTGGGCGCTATGCAGAAGGATAAATTATTGAGCGCTTCTCACAATCGTTTCCTTAAGTAAAAGCTGTACTGCCAACAGATAAAATATTTCCTCGTCTTGCTTGTTAGTAGTTCTCTAACCTTAGATCTTATTTTATGCTTCAGAATAGTCACAGCTTAGAATAATCATTTTACGGACTTATTACATAAGCTGCACTAAAAGTATCGGGAATAGAATATTTCCACTATTCCTATCATATTAAAATCTTTTTAATTGAAAACTCCTTGGTTTTAAAAATCGAAAACCATTTATTTATTTAAAAAAAGATTCTCGGTCTTCTCACAAGGTCTTCTCAAACTTGTTTAGTCGTTGAGAAAATTCAAGGGCGATGATTTATTATGACTTTCGAAGCGGTTTAACACAAAAACTGCATTTCTGCATTTGGTGATGAAGCCCCATCCAAAACCACAATTTATCGCTGGTTTGCTGAATTTCAACGTGGACGTGTCAAGCTCAGTGATGATCCCCGTCAAGGTCGTCCAAAACTGCAGTCACCCAAGAAAACGTTGATGCTGTGCGTAAGCTGATTGAGGAAGATCGACATGTGACATACCGCGAAATTCAGGCAAATTTAGACATTGGCATGAGTCAAATACAAATAATCTTGCATGAACAATTAGGTGTAAAAAAGTTGTTTTCCCGATGGATACCGCATTTGCTCTGTGAAGAGCAAAAAGCGGCTCGCGTTACTTGGTGCGTCAGAACTCTCGAAAGATTCCACGTAGGATCCTCAAATGCTGGATACAACATTGTATCAGGTGACGAATCCTGGATATACGCGTACGAACCCGAAACAAAAAACCAGTCACGAGTTTGAGTGTTCGAAAATGAGTTAAAGCCAACTAAAATTGTTCGTTCACGGAGTGTTGCAAAAAAAATGGTGGCTACGTTTGTCTCCAAAACCGGCCATGTTGCGACTATTCTTGAAGGACAAAGAACGGTTAATGCAGAATGGTATGCTAGCATTTGTTTGCCACAGGTCGTTTCCGAACTCCGTAAAGAGAACTGCAACCACCGCATCATCCTCCATCACGACAATGCGAGTTCTCACACCGCGCACAGAACAAAAGAGTTTTTAGAGCAAGAAAACATAGAATTATTATATTGTCGAAAGTTTACGCGAATGTTACACATTGAATAAAACTATTTTTCACGATAACTTTGCACTTCGATACATGAGACGACCACCATCTTAGTCTACCCGTGACCATGGCTGCTGAAAAGCAACTGAAACGTCGGGATCAGTATAGATAGCAAAATAACACCAAATAAATCGCAATAGAATCCGTGAAAAATAATTTTATTCAATAGAATTATTAGACCATCCGCCGTACAGTCCCGACCTAAGCCCTAATGATTCCTATACTTTCCCTAAAATAAAGAATAAATTGCGTGGTCAGAGATTTTCATCACCTGAAGAAGCTGTGGACGCCTACAAAACGGCCATTTTGGAGACCCTAACTTCCGAATGGAATGGTTGCTTCAATGATTGGTTCCATCGTATGGAAAATGTGTCAAATTTCGCGGAGAATACTTCGAAAAGCAATAAATACATTTTAAAATAGTAATGTTGTGTCACTTCCTTGATTCCCGAAATTTTCAGTGTAGCCCTCGTAAGCGCCGGGTTTTAGTTTCCCTCCTTATTCGTCTGTCATGTCATGTCTTAACATAGTATTATATCAAATATTTTATTGACTCTTCCTTAATATTCTAGTAATTTTATTATGATCATTACTAGCATCATCATCTGAGACATGAGCTGAAAATGGATGACTTGTGTTGATTGTCTTTAATAGATTCTTGATAACTTTTTCTTGTTTTGAGAATATTAATTCTGTTATAATTTGTTGAAAAAAATATTAGTATTACAGAACTAAGGACAAAATCAAGTATTAAAGTCATTTAATGAAGAGAAAAATACAGAGTTTAGAAGGTTTTATACATGTTAAGGCGAGAGGATAACACGTCAATATTTGCAATTTGTTTGTTACTTTTTCAGGGATGCTTCACCCCGCCATAGATAGCATTTAGTTAAATTGTTCAGAAATGGGATTTATTGTCTCTCCGATACAAAGGGGGCAACCCTCGACCAGGGTTGATCATGCCTGGCGGGCCACGGTAGCGGTTGTTGTTAAGAAGTTTCCGTACGTACTAATCAGCGTGTAGGCTCTTCCATTACGTGATGCTGAATCACCGGTGTTAAAGTTTGCGCTAGATGACGCTGATTATATATTGCAGTATACGGATATCGCCACAATATGTATATTTATTTATGATTTTGATGTGCGTATTATTATATTATTTCACCCCAGCAGAGAAACCATGCCTCACTCACATCACATAACGCACTCTCGTAGCGAGTGCCACTGGCATAAGTAGTAGCCAGGCCTTTGGCACAGAAGGCCCGTGACCTTCTTAATAGTAGTTGTATTCCTAGTTCGCAAATACAATCAACAACAAAAGTTATTGAAGAGGCAAAAATTATTTGCTAGGCACCAATTCGAAAATAAATTAGTTTTCACGTCCTTAGACCTCCTCGCAATTTTATATTCGGTAGAAGGTTTTAAGTGGAATATTAGTCTTTAAATTGAAGAATGTGAAGTGATCGTCTGTACATTAAAACACCGGTACGTAAAATAAGTCTACATAACATGTGTTGAGGCGGAACAGAGGGCCCCGCCCACCACACAGCTGGTCTCTCCTTGATGTGTCCGACTGTACCACTACTGTATCTAGTCGGGAACTTGTCCATGTGTGCGCTGTCATGTTTGATAAAAGGGTGCCGAAAGGACTCTCGTGTGTTAATAGCCATTAGTGTCAGTCACCCATGGGTCAGATAATAAAAGTCACTTTTGAGTGAGTCGGATTTCAAAAGTTCTAAAGAAATTTAATGCAAAATAAAAATCTAAAAATTCGTAAAGGACTCCCTCCTTTATAAAGTTTTAGATTGTGGAAGCTCAACTTTAATTTAAGATTTTTTTTTCTATGGACTGTAACTTACTGACTATAACTTTTGTTTCCGCAGTTTCCCCAGCGTTTATAGTCAGTGCTCCGCGTCTAAGGGTTGAAGTATGATGTTATATAGCCCTTGCTCAATGAATACTCTGTACAGTAATTGTATTTAAACTTTCGCGAGTTTGGTCCATATTATGTTTTGATTGAATTGCACCGATCGTGGTCGCGGGTGGACTGGTGAAACTCTATCCAATACCAAAAGAGCTATTCAAAACGATGTTCCTGAGATTAGTTCGTTTAAACAAATCTATGTGAATAGGCAAAGAGAATAGTTCAGTCGGTACCTTTTTCCTGTCTCTTGTGCTTGTCAACCGATTTCCTTTCTTTATATTTAGTATCTATAGACGATTTTAAATGTTTATTAATATCAATAAAAAAGGTTGAAGCAGTTTTTTTCCTACCTTCGGCAGAACTTTATTGTGTTTAATAACTTAATAAATAATCATTGAATTTCGATTGCCAGGAGACAAATAATTGTGTGATGAGCATGAGTATTTGTTCTGTGTCTGGGTGTAATTTATCTATAATAATATATGAACGCATCTAGTAATATATAAGTATGTTCATCAGCAGTCTGATTATCACAGTACAGGCTCTGCCTAGTTTGGGATCAGATGGCCGTGTGTGAGATGTGTGAAGTTATTATTATTACTTTGAGTAAGAGTTTATTGGAAATCCTGACCTAAGGGTGCAGAAATAGCTAATTGAATTGAGTACCGTTGTAGTTTCATTATTTTGGTCCGTTGGAATAATTACTTCATTTTACACAATTGTATTAAACTTTATGTTAGAGCGCTCGGACTTGCCGACGACATGCGACAGCCAGTTCGAGGTGCAGCTCTGCGTCCCTGACCTGCTGGAGCTATTGCGTGCACTCCCCAATCAATCCTTATAAGCTATATCTTTCTTTTCATTGCCCTCTCTTCTTACCTACCTTTTCCTTTCAATATACAAAACCGATTTTTCCATCTACAACCCTAAAGTGCCCGTTCCACGGCAAAAGGCTTGCCTCCTATTACGTGTGTGGGACCAAATTACAGTTGGCAAAATGTGGGGGTTAATACGCCTCTGCCTACCCCTTCGGGGATACAGGCGTGCGTGTATGTATGTATTAAAGTTGGCCAGTAATTATATGTCAATTTAATGAAATATACTAATATCAGCTATATGTAGTCACCATGACATAAAAAAAATACGCGTCTCAATTTGAGGTGATTGCATTTATCTGAATTAACAGTTATTTATTTTATTATTTTTGTTGAATATATTCTGAAATAAACTAAAAGTATAATAATAATATAATAATAATAGTTTATTACCAAAAAAAATACAAAAGATAATACATTGCCAGTGGCCCCACTCTAGGCAAGCCTGTCCTGTGGGTGCCAGTTGTTTAAAAAATTAAGGCTTTACATTATTGTTCGGTAAACATTGCCATCGCTGTCCCTTTTTTAATTTATAGTTACATACTTATTACTTACTTTGTTACTTGGTATAATCTAGAACACAGCTACAGTCATTAAACAGAACATTTCATGTTTATCGTAAAGTGTAAATAGACATGAACCACAAGTGTTTACATTTGAGGTGTAACTTTATTAAATCGAAAATTTCTTCAAAGAGATAAAGAAATATGACATACTAGCAGCGCCCCGCAGTTTCACCCGCGTAAGTCCCGATCTCGTGGGAATTTCAGGCTAAAAAGTAGCCTATGCGTTAATAATTCAGGTCTCCAGCTATCTACATACCAAGTTTCATCGCAATCGGTTCGGTGGTTTTTGCGTGAAAGAGTAACAAACATCCATCCATCCAAACTTTCACATTTATAATATTAGTGGGATTTATGATCTCGTTATAAATTTGTTAATAATGCATTTTCAAGAAAAGCCAGTACGGAGGGTATCACTTATAAAATATCGTACAGTATATGATAATATTAAGAAAATACGATACGGAACTGCACTTAACCTCAAAAAATAGTAGCAGAGTGTCTAAGACCTGGGAAATTCAAAAAGATGCAAAGCAAAAAAAATTAAAATCTATTAAATCTTTAGACTTCTTTCAGTATTATAAATTCTACAAGTTTTGTATTATATTTTCTTTTCGTTTGATATAAATTGTATTTGTAACATTAATTTAGTGCATATATCATTATTATAGTTTTTTAAATGATATTGATTTTTATTATGGTATTGCATAACACGTATAATACATTGCATAACACATTAATAAAATAATAATGTGTATATTTATAATATATACACATTTATTTTATTAATGTACTCTATTTTTTACTATAGTCATCAGTTGCGAGGGGTGGGAAATTTGCCGTTCTTAAAATTTTAAATTTTTGTTCTTATAACCGAGACAAGTGCACAAGTAGATATTGTTTTGTGTGGTTTTACTACATATTATCCTTTTAATAAATCCTATCCTTATAATAAAAGAACAGAATATTGATGAATTAAAATAATGAACACAATGTACGGATACTTTTCGCAGAACGCTAACGTAGAATTTATCGTTGATTTTTTTTTATGGGATAGGGCGCAAACGAGCAGACGGATCACCTGATGGTAAGTGACTACTGCCACCCATGGACGACTGCAACTAAAGAGTCACAAGTGCGTTGCTGGCCTTTAGAATAGGAGTAGGGGAAGGGAGGTGGGGAGATAAGGACCTCCGGTAATTTCAAGCAGTCGGCGAAACGCAACGAAATTATTGCTTCACGCCAGTTTTCTGTGAGGCCGTGGCCATCACTCCGGTCGAGCCGGCCCATACCTGCCGAAGCATAGCCCTCCCACGAATAGATTTCCTATCCCTGCAGGTCATCGTACGAGGGGTTACCGTGCAGTCCTTTTTGAAGTATGCTGAATAATTTACCCCGAATGCACAAACTGTTTTATATTCCACCTTTCCCTAGCCCTTGCCCTTCTGAACATTACAATGTGTCTTAATCACAAATTATAGATTATTCATCACTTGAAATTCTTGAGATCAGATGTAATGAGATAGTGCTCCAAAGCCATTTATCTGCAAAAAGTATTTAACTGTAGTATCCTTCATCGTGTGGTTATTATTAAGTCTTTAGACTTGGTGTATCACCTCCCCAAAACCCCTTTACATCAGTACAGTCATATAAATAAACTCTTAGCGTGCAAGTGCAAGACAAATTGTTGTTTTTTCGACGTTCGCAACACGACTACTTAGACAAGAGGACATTAGTCAAGCATTTTGTACACTGTTCAGCCAATTTGTACGCGGACGAGCGAGGAGTGCCGCAAGGGTTTTTTTGGTTGGACTATACTTTGTCTAACCCTGCGCTTGCCTGAGTTATGTGGTGTCATGAAGATATTTATTTAAGGTATTTTGTCACAGAATTAACTTATAAATCTTAAGTTCAAAATGGAGTAATATGAAGTAGGATTATTTATTATTTCAAATTCAAATTCAAAATCATTTATTTAATTTAAAACTGTCCCTTAGCTGTCAACATTACTATTTAAAAATTTCGTACAAAGTACATAACTAAAAGTTTTTTGTCTGACTACAGTTTAAAGTTCTAGGTATATGTATAGTATTTAAAGTACTAGAATATTTAATAGGGCTACTTTTACGGGCACAAGAGAATAGGACGACCAAAAAAAGATGGATGGACTGTGTGAAAGAAGAAATGGCTAGAAAGCGAGTGAGCAGTGAAATGACGAATGATAGAGTAGAATGGAAGAATAAAACATATTGCACCGACCCCAAATAAAATTGGGACAAGGGTAGGCAGCCAAAAAAACTTGGTTCTTTGCCAAGTTTTTGATTCCATGTCTGTAACGTTATGAATTTTAGAAAACAAGTAGCTTTGTGTTAATGGTTAAGGTTACACGTATCTGTTAAAGAAACTTCACATTAGATGCGGTTAACGATCACAGTAAAACAGGTTAAAAGTGAAAAGATGTACTGGAGGTAACCCACTGGTAATTAGCTACTAATAATATATAAATGAAAAAAAAAGCTTCTACATTATTAGTACACATAATATCCTAATAAAAGCTCTTTATGCCTATAAATCACTTCTATCACCGACAGCTCACCGCATTAATTATAAATAAATATTGAACCACTCAAGCCGTCCATGATATATGTTTCTTAATAGTTACACGTGAAAACAAACTGAAGTTTATTTCCACTCATCTCACTTTTCAGTCATTTGTTGTCGACTGTCACCAACGCTATACCTGTCAAACTGAAAATGCGTCACAGTAGACGTTATGTCTATCTGTCAAAACGCGTCTAAATGACGTGAGTGACGTTCATTGGGCGGATGCAACTTGAGACTACAACTGTGACAGTTAACATAGTTTTTGTCTACAGAAATAGTGATATTTTTTTAAATATGACGTTACAGTTGACATCCAGCGGTTTATTTTAAGTTTTTTTTTTATTTTAAACTTGTATTACTGTAACTATTAAAAAAACTTGAAATATCGTCACACAAGTTATTCTCATTTTCAAAGGTGCCATTAATTTAAATCAATATGTGGGAGAGCCATGCTTCGGCACGTATGGGCCGGCTTGACTCCGCTCGATACCACGGCCTCACAGAAAACCGGCCGTGAAGCAATGCTTGCATTGCATTTCGCCGCGTGAGTGAGGTTACCGGAGGCCCTAACCCTTCCCTCTCCCTTATTCCCGTCTTTCCCCTCTTCCCCCCCTCCCCCTAATCTCCTACTCCCACCTTAAAGGGCGGCAACGCACTTGTGACTGTCGAGTTGCAGGTGCCCATGGGCGGCGGTAGTCATTTACCATCAGGTGACCCGTCTGCTCGTTTGCCCCCTATACAATAAAAAAAAAAAAACAAACATCGTCAAAAAAAAAAATAACGGTGAAGACAACACAGTAAAATTGAGGCAATTTACGAGTCTTTTGTATTATTTTTAAACGTAGTATTTTTATCCATTTTATTTATATCCAACAACATCATAAAGTCAAATCGACTGGTTGCGAGAATATGTATAAATGTCAAAATATCAAAACTGCATTTGTTCACTTTGAGGTCTTCTTATTTTCACTCCTTTCTTCATTTTCTACTTCTGGAAATGTTTGTTTGTGTTCAAAGTAATTAATAAAAAAAGTTTAAGTTATTTTTATTATTTTATTTATTGATTACTTTGAACACAAACGTTCAAAGTAATCAATAAAAATAACTTGAAATATGTCCTAGCAATTAGTAGCTACTGTAGAATAAGAAAAGGTAACAAATATATAGGTATTTACAATCATGTAGATATATTAGTATACAGATATGACCTATCTAAAGCCAGGTAAAATGTACCTATGAGGGAAAAATTAAACAATACCTATTTACTTGCAATAAATATTTAGATTTAGTTTTACTATGTTTTCTAGAGTTCATGTGGAAAATGATTTCACATGAATTCTTGTAAATTGTAGGTACCTGGTCTTCGTAAGGCATAAAAAAACGTAATCTCTCAAACTTTGTTTTGTTTTCTTAAAGTTACAGAAATTATTTTTTAAAGAGAAAAGACCTGTGGGATTCCTAATTTTGTTTAAAAAATCTTAGTATATGAATCAATAGTTGTGAACATCATTCATTTAAAAATGTCTGAATTTTTATATGAACCTTATTCTTATCCCTTTCAATGTAACACATTAAGTCTGGGTCAGTGTTTTAGCATAAAATATCAAAATAAAATATTAACAAGGCAATTTTACGACAGAGTATCGTCTGTCCGTCCGCAGCGCGACGTTCACGGAACGACTCGGATTGGTGTCGGGCACATCAAAGTAGGTGTCAGGTGACGTTCGCCTCGGTACTAAACGGAAATTTTAGTGACATCACGTAAGAGTAGCGCAGACGCAGGGTTAGATTATAATTTAGCGAAAGTTTTAAGGCGATATGTTAGAATGGGATTATGGACATGCAACTTTCGTGGTTTATTAGGGTGATATAGGTATGCAATCATGAGATTGTATTTCATGAACATGTTAAATTGGGGTAGGTTAAAATCTTAACATAAAATAAGTCCAAACATAGCTCATAATTAATTATATATACATAAATATAATTTCAATAAATAGGACATGATTATAATAATAATAATAATAATGTAGAAGTGGGGCACGTGGCACTAAAGAGCTCCTTATTATTGACACGACCATTAACCAACAAGTTCGTAACCGAAAAGATCTGGCGACATGTTGGATAGACTATAAGAAAGACTCTGGACCGCATACGTGGCTCCTGCGGGTGATGGAGTTGTATAAGATTAATACAACTCTATGCACTTTCTTGGAGGCATGTATGCAGCAATGGAGAACAGTTCTTTGCTATCCAGGATGTCGACAATATCAGGGTGACGGCGAGTATATAAAGATCAAGCGGGGTATATTTCAGGGTGACAGTTTGAGTCCCTTGTGGTTCTGCCTAGCTTTGAATCCTCTCAGCACTATGTTGGAGGGCTCAGGACTAGGCTATCGTTTGCGTAGAGGAGGTCAGGTTATATCCCACCTCCTTGTCATGGATGATTTGAAACTCTTTGCCTGCAGCAATCTCCAACTGATAAAATTACTAGAGGTAACTGAAAACTTTAGTAAATGTATCAGGATGGAATTTGGTGTGGATAAATGTGCAGTCATGCATGTAAAAAGAGGCAAGATTGTGGAATCTGAAGGGATGGAACTCTCAGATTCTACACACCTTAGACGTCTTTCCGCGAACGAAACTTACAAGTTTCTATAATATATTTAAATGAATTGACTATGAAGCAATCGTTAAAGGAACGCTTCTTTGGCCGCCTGAAAAAAGTATTAAAAAGTCTTTTGTCAGCCGGTAATAAGGTGCGGGCCTATAATGATTGGGTCATACCAGTCCTAACCTACTCCTTTGGCATACTTAGATGGACTCAGGCGGAACTTGATGCCCTAGATAGAAGAGTCCGTACACCAACCGCGTACCGAATGCACCATCCACGTTCATCGGTAATGAGATTATATATCCCGCGGAAATGTGGGGGTCGTTGTTTTTTAAATGCCAAGACACTACATAATCGCGAGGTATGGAATCTCAGAGATTACTTCCTCTCTGTTAACGTGGAGGTGCATCTGGATGGTGTGGCAGTTGACAACGGACTCACCCCGCTTGCTTTAGGTAGAGAGAACTGGTGCAAACCTACAGTACTCAATATTACAGATCGCAGGGAAGTATGGAAGAGCAAATAGCTGCATGGACGTTTTTATCGGGCGTTAAATGGGCCCGAAGTAGATCTATTATCATCTGTGTCCTGGCTACGTTTCGGTGACCTCTTTGGAGAAACTGAAGGTCTTATCTGTGCAATTACTGATGAAGTTGTTATGACGAAGAACTATCGGAAACATATCCTGAAGGACGGCACGATTGACATTTGTCGGGCATGTCATCGTCCCGGAGAAAGCCTCAGGCATATAATTTCCGGTTGTTCTCGTCTTGCCAACGGCGAGTACTTGCACAGACATAACCAAGTGGCCAGGATAGTCCACCGTACTACAGGTATGTGCCCGACCCAGTTCTTGAAAATGGTCGTGTAACATTGTACTGTGATCGGTCTATTACCACTGACAGGACTATTATTGCCAATAAACCTGATATAGTGGTAATAGACCGATTAGAGCGCCGAGCAATGATTGTAGATATCACCATTCCCCATGACGACAATCTCTTAAGGGCTGAAAAAGAAAAACAAATGAAGTATTTGGATTTGGCCCATGAGGTGGTCGACATGTGGGATGTGGATTCGGCAATCATTGTGCCGATAGTCATATCAGCCCATGGGTTGATTGCAAAGAGCCTCGACCAACACCTTCAGAGGCTCACGTTAGGCAGCTGGATTAAGGGCCTGATGCAGAAGGCAGTCCTTCTTGACACGGCACGTATTGTGAGGAGGTTTCTATCTCTGGAACCCTAACCACCGGTAGCTTGGTCCCTGTACTCGATACCGGTTGGACACTATTTTTTATATTTTTAAATATATATATTTTTTATAATAATGTATTTAAAAATGTAATTTATATGTTTTATTGATGTTAATAAAGAGAATAATAATAATATAACTTTTTATTGTACACCAGAAACATCAAAAAGCAAAATTAATTAAAATTATGGTTTATACAATTGTGAATTGGCGGCCTTATCGCTCTACGGTAATCTCTTACAGGCAACCATGAGATGGAGAAAAAAATGGAAATAAATTTAGGGCAGTATGGTGCACGTTTATTACATTATTTAGTTACGTAAAATATCTTACTAGTATACATACAAGTAAACTTTAAACATATAGAAACATAAGTACATGTAGAAATATAAACGATAATATATAATATATGGTACGGCAGCACAGCGACTTTAACGGAAGGGCAAAAGGTAAATTATGAAGTTCCTTCACCTATACCTATAGGTGAAGAAACATCAACTTTATTTTTAATTTAAAAGTATGCATTGAATGATTTTTGAGTTGAGGGGAGCAACCCAAGAATGTAATGGTGTCTTTTTTTTTTAATAAACACAAATTGCACTCATCTCCAGACGTCCCATTATTTTAAAACAAAAATCTGACCACAGTACCAAAACTGAGAAATTAAATTAAAATAATAAATAAATGATAGTGTAAATACAGCCGAAAAGAAATGAGATGACGATGAGGCTTTTCAGGTTTACTTTTTATACCTACTTCTGGCAACGCCCATCTATGTTTAAGGTAATAAGTAAGATATACCTAGGTATATTACATAATGTAGGTAAAGAAAAATATTTTATTTACAAATTGCTTGAATCTTTCTCTCAGATATTAAAAGTGAGATAACGAGGTACCTACTCGGAACATATTGAATAACAACATCGTAATTGACATGATATTAAATGTTTAATAATTGTATATTTTTCTTTTCTGTCGAACGATAGGCACTTAAATTATGTATTCATTCTTATAAGGTGGTGTTTCATAGGCACATGACGTACCTCTACAATTAATAATAACAATACCTATCCAAAGCTAAGCATAGCTTGTACTGTGAAGAATACCTTTCTTTGTAGTACGTACTACATACATAATATATTTAAAAAAAAACAACATATGTTTGTACTTAAATAGAACAATCAAAATGAATTCCAATTATTTATTTTATTAATTCCAATTAAACCAATTATAAGTATTCTCGAATTGTCAGGAGTAGGAGTCAGTCAGGCTAAGTCAGTCGTGAAGCTAGTTGCCTGTTCTAATACGTTCCTATCGAGAAGAACAGGCAAGAAACTCCAAGGACACTCAATTGTTCAACTTGTTTTTTACAATTACCGGTTACATTGCTTATAAGCGTAAATGAAATATGAGAACAATATGACATATTGTTTTAAAAATAAACAGACACGCAAATTACTATTATATTTATGTAATTTAAGCTCCGACCAACGGCACCACGACCATGACGCACTCGTCAGCCATCGTACAGATCAACCATAAGAAGGGAGCCGAACGACCCGACACATACGCCACCATCGCAGGAGTTCTAGGCGAGAATGACATACTCAATACTCAGAAAACCCAGACCGAATAGACATTCATGCATACAAATATTGGCTATGAGCCGGACTTCCGATCGAATGCGCGACTTCTGACTAGTTCTGACACTGCAGTAGTTCGCTTGCCGATAGTAAGTTAAAATAACTGTAAACTGAAAACTCAGTTTGCATTGCTAAAAGTAGATAGACAAGTTGACTTTCTACTAAGCTGAGTAATCTTTGTCTCCAGATCCCAGTGCAGCTGCGATGGGCAACCCTGGCGTGGCTGGCACAGGGACTCAGCAGTACGGAGAGGTGAACCAACTAGGAGGAGTGTTCGTGAACGGACGACCTTTACCGAACGCCGTCAGGCTACGGATAGTGGAGCTAGCGCAATTAGGGATAAGGTAATGCATTATTTTACATATTTTACTATCATGAGATATCTATGTTTCATATCAATATATATACTTAGATCTCGTTCTTGACAGTAGAGATAATCTCGAGTAGCTGGAAGAGGGTCTGTGTTGTCATGGTTTGGTAGATGTAAGCGACGTGAATAAATACTGCTCTACGCTCAAAATTAAAATTATCTAATGTAAATGTCGTGTGTAAATTGACCACTTCATGATGTGTATGACCATTTCATAAAATAATCATACTTAATTATAAGGCCAGCTAAAACTGAACGTGTCGTTTAAACTTTAACGTTTGATGATATGTCAATCCACGTTTGGCCATCTCATTAATGTAAGGTCTCCATGATTTAAAGGTTTAATAAAAATTCTAAATAAAAAAGGAACTTGCTATTTTAAGTTGAAGTAAAAACATTTAACTGCACTTTTTCTGCTATTTGCTCATTATTATTCGCTTTTAAAACTAAATAATTAAAAATTATCCACCACCATGACGCATCACAAAAATAAAAGAATATCAGCGCCTCTAATTGTGGATAATGTAATATTACCATATGATCACTAATATTTGACCATATCATGAAGTAGTCGTCAAACGCTGATTATTCATTGATCTGGCCAAGCCATATTATGATGTGATGTCCACCATTTCATCAAATACGAATATTTCATGAAGTGGTCGGACACATCATGGAGTCACTTTTAAGATCTGGTCACGACATATATATTACGCACGAGATAACACATACGCATACACAGCCTTTAATTACTATTACATTTCAATTAATAACATTGCACATCCATTTGTTTCTTTTCCTTAGTTATCAGTTATGCTTATCAGGATGACATTACATGATATCCGTACGATTCAGTATAAATGATAGACTAGGCATATACTGTATAGTTCATATTTTAAACACCGGTGCACCATATAATACTGTCTCTCGCGTTATACTATAATTGATCTAATAAATATAATTACCACATAATACTGAACATAGGCCTCCACTACATAAGACTCACATAACCAATCTTGACTCCAACGTCGCTTATAAAGTAAATAAACAGTCCCATTTATTGATATCAATTTTCTAACGAAACACATAAATTGAAAGCATCGTTGAGTAACTGATACATCATCTGTGAAAAAGGAACAAACTATATTTTTTTTTTACCATACATAATAAAACATTTTGGTGTACATTAAGAAATATATTTATCATTACTGTTAATAATATATTTCCTGATTTCGTATGTCTCTTTGCCACCAGACCTTGCGACATAAGTCGACAGTTACGAGTATCACACGGATGCGTGTCGAAGATCCTGGCGAGGTACCACGAGACCGGCTCCATCCTACCCGGAGCTATTGGTGGATCAAAACCCAGAGTTACCACACCCAAGGTACCTATTATCACTATTAACTCCCAATTACACAGTAATTGAGCATCGCTTTAGACGATAAGGACATGACCCTAACAGTTTTTGCACAGGGTTAGGTTACAGCTGATGAGTAGCGACAGGGTTTGCAAAGCGCAATTGACACCCAAAGTGTTACGAGTGTTTAAAACTACTGGTAACGGCATCATCATCAGCCTATCGCCGTCCAATGCTGGACGATGGCCTCCCCCATGGAGCGCCAACTATCTGTGTATTGGACAGTCCGCATGCATCCGCTGCCAGCCATCTCCTTCAAATCGTCGGTCCATGATGCCGCAGGACGCCCTACACTACGTTTCCCAAATCGCTATCTCCACTCTAGCACATGTCGGCACCAGCAACCATCAGTCCGCCTGGAGGCATGACCACTTCCACTTTAGCCTGCTGTTTCTCTACGCGATGTCGGTTACTCTAGTTCTTCAGTCTTCTTCTCAACTTCATTTCAGATTTTATTGACTAGAGAAACACGAGTAATGGCATGCCAGAATAAAATAAAAGTAAGCTCCTCTCTTATCTGTTAAAATAGAGAATACATTTCTTAAAAACAGATGAAATGTCAGAATGGATCATCTAAAGCTTTAAGGAAAAGCTAAACTGTCTTGAAATTCGTAACACTTTTATTCATGTCAACATCACATATTATAGTGTTTGATGGGGAGCTTACTCTTGTGCGGAGTCAGGTATTAAGATGTGTTTAGTTCACATTTTATATTTTTCTTAATGAGTTCTTGTATTTTACTTGAAAGATATTTTTCTCAGAGAACTGTAAGACGCCATTTGAGATATACCTCCATAAAAAGATGACGAGTATAAATTTTTATCAGACCATTAACATTTTACATCACGTTCTTGCCTTGTGAGTATGTTTTTTTTAATTTTAGCCAGTCCCGTCATTTGATAATATCACAGTTGGCACTTCTAGTGCCCCTTTATCACATTAGTGACAAATAACATTTGACCCGGCACTTGTTGCGCAGTTGCGAATATTTAAAAACATAATTATCAAAGTACCATTAGCACTGAATATTGCGCATGCGATGAAACATTTTATCTGAATGTGAAGGCCACTTTTACGGTACATTTCCATTGGCATGGCCGATGTAACGGAAGTGGCATTATAAGTTTAAGTGGACAATGTTATAACACTATGGCAAAATTTGGGAAGGAATTAAGTAGCAAGGACGATCACGGAGAATAACAATTTCAAAAAGTCTAAAATGAACTCATAAAGTTGCAGACAGGCACTTTAGGTCACATAAAGGTGTGAACAAGGATGGAGGATGAGCGATAATCTTAAGAGTCTACAGTTTGTCCAAAAGAAATGTTGTTGTTATGTGTAATCATGACGAAGTTATTTTCAGGCATGTAAGGTAAATTAGTAGTCCAAAAAAGTGTACCAGCTGCCAAGGGATTTAAATTTTAAAGTTTATGACAAACATTTTTCTGAACATTTTGGAAATTATACAATCCAGCTACTTATATATTCAGCGCAAACTTATTAGTAACACAAACTAGAGTTAAGTGGGAGTATGAGTGCAAAATAAATACCTATGTTTCTTTCTTTCTTAATTACCGATCTTTAGGTACATCAAAAATTTAGTACTCCAGTTCCACATCAGTAAGAAAGGTTTCTAATTGATCTAAGTAATTGAAGTAGAATTTAGTTGTAGGCAAAATCCTGGATGCGAAACCGCAATTGTTTCCGGCCATTTGATTATAAGAAAAATATGTTTCTAGTAAGCGTAGCTACGTTCAGAAAACAAGATTACTTAACTAGTCGTCTCTTTCAGGTGGTGTCCTACATAAAGCAGCTCAAAGCGAAAGATCCAGGCATCTTCGCTTGGGAGATTCGTGACAGGTTATTGGCTGACGGCGTATGTGACAAGTATAATGTGCCGTCAGTATCCAGTATCAGTCGAATACTGCGCAACAAACTGGGTGGGGGCGCGCTGTACCCTGTTCCACCCTTATACCCCGTTCCACCGCAGAGGTGCTGGCCACTTCACCAGCCTTATGACTACTACGTATACCTTCAGGTAAAAAATATTTCTCACTACTGGTATTAACGAGAAGACATGAACTATTATATTTAACCAGTTTACATATTTTCTAGGTAAGTTTCTGTTACCTCCTACCATTAAGATCATAATGCACTTCAAAGGTGATTGAAAAAAATATTCTCTATTGTTACCAGGGTCGACAGCATACAGCCAGCAATCCCCACGCACTGCCCCACCCCCACCAGCAACCCCCACCGCCCCACCATGCGCACGCGCACGCTCTTTGACACGTGCGAGCCACCAATCACGACCGGTAATCACCACTCATCACCACCAACTGAGTGTAGTGTCAGTGATAAACGTGGTCAACTTATGGTGCAAGTGATTTTGACATTATTCGCGACTGAGATTAGTAGACTAAGATTATATCAGGTGCAAGGGTGCAACATGTTTGGTATAGATGCACCCAAAGTCCGGCTCTGTTCAGTGAAAGTGATAAAGTGAAGTGGACCGATATTAGTTGTATGATTATATTGTTGATAAAAGAAGTATTATGTTGTTGTATATACGATGCTATCGAGTGTAAGATATAGATTATATTATTTAGCGAAGCTTAACATTTTATTTCTTTAACATTTAGGGTCTTTGCAAATGTCAGGTCAGTGGGCAAGGCTTGTTGCTTTAGGGGAACTACACATGTGCTTTAGGGGAACTATACCTGATAGAACGGTGGCAGGAAGACGACAAACAGACTTAACTGAGAAGAAAAAAATACGTTAACAATTTTTTTATCACTTCATCTATCAGTTCAACTTCTTGCATCTTTAGAAAGCAATAACATTTTGGAATTCGGATTTAATTAAAATTCCTTTATGTATTTTATAAGTACTACCACCAGCCATCCGTAATTAAAAAAAAACTAATTAAAACCGTATCCTAGATTTAATCGCAGCTGACTCAAATTCTGTAGGTATTAATTCTTATTACAGTTTTTCTGCCGCGAAGAAAATGTACCCTATAGACAAATATTATATTAAATAATATTACAGGTGGTAATGAAGGGTATTATTTTTTTCAAATTAAGAGCTGCGTGACTAGAAACATCTCCTGCATTCTACAAAAAAAACCGCGCGATAGTTACTTCAGAGGTGGCAAAGTTTATCAGCGCTTGTACCCGCATACCATTTTACGAGAATTGTATGGCTTCTTAATACTTTCCTCAACATAAATATGTACCTAGTAACTTTCCATGAGTTTCAGCTTTGATTTCGTTAAAATGCCGTAAAATAAAATATAGCATTAAGATAAATAATCGCTGTTTTCTTCTTATTACCAACCTATGTCGCTGTTGGGTACCTACTTTACGGATACCTAAATTTCTATTTGTTTTATTCTAATGCATCAATTCATAAGTAACCTGCGAATTTCATTTAAGTACGACAACTTTTATTTGAGCTATTGACACTAGTATAAATGTATAACTTTCGAGTACAGATATCTGTATATTTTAACATTAAGAATATTGTATTCTTAATGTGAAATTATAGCGACCACCCCAACACAATGATACAGAAGTTCTATAAAACAAAATATTAACTCAATACAAACTCTTTAGATTGAGTCGTTAATTGGATTTACTAAAACCTAGTACATACTAGAACAGCCTTGGTTGAGCCGTGCTGGCGTCATTGAGTAACAAACATCCATCCATCCAAACTTTTGCGTTTATAATAGTGGTGAGGGATATACTTCAGAAACAATGTGATGTGCTAATTGATTATATTTAGTGGGAACACAAATAACTTAATGTGTACTGTTTGCTCTTAAAGTTACAGTCACTTATAAAAAAAATAACGGCACTCTAATCCACCTCTGCTAACTCAAAATCTATAGAAGTACGCTGTACTAACTTTTAAACTTTCGCGTTCCATGATATAATTATGAACTTATACGGGAATTAACGCGATCACGAAAAGGTATTACATAACTCTGAAACGTCAGGCAACGTTTCGACCAGGTTCGTGATCGCGTTAATTCCCGTATAAGTACATAATTATAAGTACGCTGTAGGCTGTAAGGTCGATTGTTATTGCTAGGTCTGAACTGTCAGGGCCGCGCCGCCTTTATGTGCGAAGTGTGCACATAAATGCACACAGGCGCCCAGGGCAATAGGCCCCTATTGTCCTGGGATAAAATGCCAGTGCCAATTATTGTTCTTTTTTTACCCAATCACATTCATCATATTTGAATATCGATAAGTAAGTAAGTAAAAGACTCCAAGACAATATTTACGTCTGTGGTTTAAGTTCACATTATTCGAACTGATCCAATATCTACGTTAAAATCAAAAGCACCGCGGCTGTATGTTGCGTATCGTCAGGTGGAAGGTGCGTTCAGGAAATGAGTTAAATTCATATTAGTATAGAAAGCCATCATGTATAATTATTTTTTTAATATTTACTTACTTCAAGTATTCGCCAACATTAAATTTTATTACAAACTTCACTAAATATATAAAAGTTTGGAATCTTCATCATGCAATACAACCTTTTTCATCATATATGTTGCCAATGTTAAAACTCTAATTTAGAATTGATATTTTTAATTAAAAAGGTTGGCAAGGTATCTTGAATTTTGATTGACTATTAAATCAGATTGCTGACCATGCCATCGTATAAATTAAAAATTACACACCTCCCGCTTTATTCTTCGTAGACGAAAAATTTAATTTGTTGAATAATCATAACGACTTGTTTGTGTGTGACTGAATATGACCAAAATCATAGTCGATTAAGAATCAGCTGCAAAATAAATATATTAAATAAATAATGTACATTATTCAACTCACGTTTTATTTTTCGCAGTAATTGCCAAGTAAGTCAGATGTTGAAAAGAAACAAAAAAAATGGCTAAACACGAGGACAAAATAAAAGAGGCGGTTCAAAGATTACGCACACAGGCGCTGCCGAGTGTTGGCCCGGCGCTGTTACAGCCGGGGCGGGTTACTAGTATTTGATAACACGTTTATCTTTAGCCAAAGTCGCTGGTCAACTTGGTTTAGATGATGTAAGCGAAATTTATGGTATCCATTATATTCTATAGAGCTTATATTATAACTCGCAACTACAGGAATGTTTTCACTTACAAAAACCCTGCCATCAGTAGATGACGTATTACTTATGCTCTTGGGAAAAAATGTTAAGCTTCGCATATAAACCACATACATTACTGTAGATATTTTATTAGTATACGCATACAAACACGGAAAAGTATTTAAACATAGGTCCAAATGTGTAAATATTCTTAATAATGGTTATTAAAATGTACTTAAATTCTAAAGATCTTGACAGAATACGCGTATAACATTTCTTCCTAGTTACTTTTATACACGAATTCCAAGACAGCTTTTTAAAAAGTAAAATTAAGAATAACACGCCACGTTATCGATCTTGCTGATGTATTTAAAGGCTTAACGCTCCATAAAATATTACAGAAATACAATTTCATTTCAATTTTACCTATTATATCAAAGGCTTGTACTTTGTATTGTGATAAAGTTTTTGCTTGTACGCGCGATTGGGCTGAAGACGAGTTCATAATTACAATAAGAAAGGTATTTTGTAACTAACATTAAAATTATGGCTGAAGAGACTACGCAATATTAATTGAGGTATAAAAAATAATAGATCATTGAAATTGAATTGTTTACAATGTTGAACCGAACTACTTCGAGGTTTATCTTTGACTGTAAAAAATAAACAAATATTCATGGTTTATCTGAAACATTTTCACTCAATGTAATGTGAAAGACGTAGGTGTTTCAAAACGAATTATGTTGCTTTTGAAATTTATACGAAGAAAATTAGGTAGCTTCTCTTGTTTATGTAGGTATCTTCATTAGTTTTATATCAATATTTATTGTACTTATCAGAAATATCTGTTACATTTCCGATAAGTACAATAAATAAATAACAAATTAAAACCTCCACAACCATCGCACCACCTAGAAATGACATGAGTCGACCAGAGCTTATGCGTTGATGGAGTTTAATCCTAAAACAGTCCACCCCAATCGCGTATAGATGCAGTTATAATATAAATATTGTCCTCAAACATTTATGTATAGGTATTTATATATAAAACATCTGTACAAATTAGTTATAATTTACACGATAACTATTTAAATACTAGATATATTGGTCAAAATATAGAAAATAAATTGGTTTGTTCATACAATATACACTGTGTTATTTCTAACCGAAACCTGTTTGACGTATTTCAGCTTTTAAATCATTTAAGGTTGGCATGCCAGAAGGCATTGCAATGGATTAGGTAATAGTAATTTTTGTCAGTAAATAAAAACAAAAATACAAACCTACTAGGTTGCACCTACTTAACTAGGTAGCAACAACGTTTGTAAAAAATATCTAAGCACTATTAATGTGCTAAAAACAGTACTGGCAACAGGGCATAGAAAGATAAACCTATTCTGTTTAAGAATCAGTCATTATATCATTATCTGTAGGTATAATACGTGAAGAGATTTTTTTGTACTAAGGAGTTATTAAGGATTAAGCAAATTCACGGGCAACAGGAATGTGAAATTTGGAAAACTTAAAGTTTATATGTAGAAGAAATGCAGAAAGCTAAAATCAATAAGTCAAAAATTTCACAATTTGCGAAAACGGCTACAAAGAGTTACAGCGGTTGTATAATGTGTTGAACTGTCTTGTTACGGTAAGTGGACGTATACAACAGTTGGAGTTATGGTGGTAAATGATATAAACAAAACATTTAAAGATAATGAATTAATATTATATAAATTTGACCATAATAAAATTTGACTCAATATTTAAGTCAATGATAATTTATTATTGTTTTGAATGTTGTAAACTTTAATAAAATTATGTCACGGACTTTAATAAGAGAAGCGGTAATAATAAATATACAGCTAATGCAATGTTAGGTATATCTAGCAAGCGGCTATCGCACTTGAAATCAATCACCCACGGTTATAAAATGTTCATTGATTGTACCACACAATAGCGGCCACATATAAATCTTCTATTTTTAGTACAACGTGATTTAATTACAGCAGTGTATTGTAACATTTCATTAAAAATTCACTGGCTAATTGAATGGCGGCTACAATACAAATCTGCGCCGTCCCAAATCAGCTTTACAACCGACAGCAATAAACGAACGGATATGGCATACAAATATCGTCTCCGGACACGAATTACCAATTAAATCCCTGCTTTGTTTCGAATTTAATACTACCTAATCCGAAATTTAACTGTATTAATAACAAAATTTTATGATCGCGCGGGAAAGCGCTCAGGAGCAAAAAATAAAATGGCGACGGGCGCGCTGTTAAATGACATTTGACGCCGCTCGCCAGCAGCGGCGTGCCGAGTGCCGGCGGCGCTCCAGGGTTGCAAGCCACTCCAGTGTGTTAAATAATTGGCTGCGGCATTACCAGGGAAGTCTACCTGCGATTTCTTCAGCAACCGTCGAAGGGAATACCAACTTAAAATATGAGATGGTAAATTCATCAAAGATATATTATACAGAGCATCTTAGCATGATACTCTGTATATTTTGATCTAAGGAGATGAGAATAAAGTTGGGGCGTAAGTATATTTATATCCACTATGGCGGCAAGGCCAGAATAGTGCAAAATAGGAGATATTGCCACCCATTATAAGGGGGTTATCTACTTATGGGTACGATGCACTTCGAAAATTAGGAATAATAATGTAGCGTTAACCCTACAAAGCTGAAGAAAGGCATTTGGTAAATTAAGAATTATGTCACGTAAGTACGGGTAAACTTATATAGCTAGCTAGGCAATTTATAAGCTTACAGCTTTTTGCAGTATACAACATTTAGTACTTATATATGTGATTGAAAAATCACGGGTTTAAAGACACAATGCCCTTTCTTAGTCAACCCTGCCCGGACTGTGTGGCGCGGAAAGTGAAACATAATTAAAAGTTTGCAGCGCGGCAGCTTTGTGCGCCCGCGCATATTTCGACCTAACTTATATACACGTACAAATATACAATTATACGTACGTTACAAATACAAATAGGTATACGTAAAAGAATATACTAATTAATTAATAATAATATACTATATTATCTAATTCACTGTCAACTACGATTAATGAGATCAGGAAAAAGGCATATTAGTGTGAACTAAGACTTACACAGAACAGATATTAAACATATTTAAAATAATATACAATTATATTTTGTATTAATGTGTATGTACAGGATGTCATGAAATAGAATACTTGCCTGTGGTTTAGGTTAGCTAGATTAAACAGTCCTCATAAAAGCTATTGTAAATAAAACATTTTAAAATTAGGGGGCCTTTTGAAAAAGTGGGACTTCTATCCCGGTTTTAACCTAATATATGTAAATAAAACATTTTAGTTAGAGGGCTGGGACTTCCCGGCAATAACCAGTTTGAGTTACAGGAGCGCGACTCTGACTTTCACAAATCCGAAAAAGTAATATCCTTTCCCTTCCATTGCCTTCTCTTCTTGCCTACCTATCAGTAGACTTCCAATTTTCCCATTTTTAGTTCCTAAAGTACTCGTTTCGCGGCAAAAGGCTTGCCCTCTAATACGTGAGTGGGACCAAATTATAGTTGGCAAAATGTGAGTGTTTTATCGTCTTTGCTTACCTCTTTGAGGATACAAGCGTGAGTGTATATGTGTATGTAAATAATAAATGATTAGTGAAGAAGTTATCAGTGAACGGTTTGTGTGATAGGAATGTGTTTACTAATATTTTGTTATGCTTTGATAGCGATCACGTCAATTGAACATATAGACCATAACAAAAAAATACTTGTTCTAAAATAAATGAAATTATTTTTACCGCTGCCGCTGCTGTTATGAAATAATTATGTTTGTTAGTCGTGTCTTACTTTGTTAAATAATAGTTATCGCCTTCGGCTCCGCAAGCGTAAAAGTAATTTTGTCTATCTCTGGGGAACAGTATTTTTTTCTAGATGAAAGGTACGTTAGGTCCTTATCTGTAGTCTTGGCAATGTGCAGGCATCATTATCATCTTCCGCGCCTTTTCCCAGTTGGGAACTAGTTGGGAAAAGCCTTTCAGTCTAAAAAAACGGCCGAACTTCGATATTTTACATGAAGCGACTGCCAATAGACCTCCTTAACTCACGTACTTTGTCGGACTTTTTTTTAGGGCTCCAACTACCCGTAATAAATTTCACCAATGTTTGTATGGCAACCGGGACCGACGACGTGCTCACCGAGGCACCGAGGTCAATGTGTTAAGAATGGTCACCTATCCCAAGACTGACCTGGCTAGTATTACTTAACATAAGCCCACATGAAAGCGTAATAAACAAACTCATTTTCGCATTTTTAATATTAGTTAAGATTAGGCTAATTTGCTTTAATAATGGAGGAATGGCGTGAAAAAACAGCATACTTAAGAGTTTTCCATAATGTTCTTAAAGATTAGTGAATTCTTCCAATCTTATCTTATTAATATTATGAATATAAAAATAATAAAATAATCTGAAATAACACTATTTTTCATTTCCTACCTAGAGTTCACCAAAATAACCACGCGAACGAAGTCGCAGGCAACTGCTACTCCACAATAGGCCTTACTACTCTCATACTGGCAAGGGGCCTGCCTAGCAGTGGGGCAATTTATAAAGAGTGCACAGATTATAATACAACATTAATTATTATAATAAACATAAGTTTTTTTATACAATCGTTTTCTTCCACGGCCCATCTTGGAAAAATGGTTGTCTTTGTCTATAAATAGTCTCAAAACCAGTGGCTACGCTTGTGATTTGGAAACATATTACTTACATCAGTAGAACGGCACTAAAGTAGTGAAGCTGGCTACCTGCGGTCTTCTACACAATGAAGGTTTTGTCTGATTAGACTGTGGCGGCTTCTATTCAAGCTGGATTCACCTGTGCTATACTTACTAGAATCTAGTAAATAAGTTAGATACTCTGTGGAACTGATAACTTCCATCCACCTTGTGTTAACGCTAGTTGGTTTTCGAGTCTGTTTCGGTGACGGCAAATAAAACATTGTCATTTTGCAAGTTTTTAAGAATTTGATCCTTTTCCATCAATAATAGAAAGACTATCTTTCGAAACACAATCGCTCTTTCGATTGGTACTCTGCTCAGATATTTTGAATGCTTATTAGCCAATACCAAAAACGTGACAATAGTGATAAAAAGCTCAGTAAACAGTCACTACCCTTCGTCTTCCTGCAGAAATATGAAGGGACTAACTAGGAGATATTCCCGACACGTCCAATCCGTGGGGAATCAGGGAATTATCTCTGTTTCTCTGGAGCTTTAAACATAGAAATAACGGACCCAATATTCTCAGGTATAACCTTTTAATTATCTAGTATATAGGTTAACTGCTTTGTATGAGTGGCTACGCCCACCCTTGTAATGTTTAACGTATTAAACGTCAGTGTACTATGGACCGCCGTGTGTTTAACTTGTACCCCCCGTTAACTCAGTATACATAGCATTATCTAAATATTTTAACCAATTAAAACGGCCCTTTTCTACCTGTTAGATAGGACCTATAAGATAGACACGACAGAAATCCACAGACATCTGTTGAGTTACATGGGCATGCCGATTGACCTTCTCATATTCCGATACTTATTTTAAATCGTGGCTGTTACTCAAATAAAGGCTACATCTAGTGATTTCATTCACAAAACACAAAAACTCATAAGTTTTTCTGTTTCATTGGAGCATGTCGAATGTTTAGATGTGGCACCGCATCGCACGTGGTCGCGGTGACTTTGTAACAAGAGGCGACACGCCCTTCACGTCGGCGCACATTGTCCCGATGGCGCCTAGGTCTAGAGGTCATAAGAAAAAATGTGGAGTCTCTGCCCATTATATTATTTAATCTATACTAATATAATAAAGCTGAAGAGTTTATTTTTTGGTTAAACGCATTAATTTCTGGAAATACCAGGCGGTTTTAAAAATTGTAATTTTTTACCGAAAATTGTAATTTTTGGTTGTTGGCTATTGGCTATTCAACATCACGCTACCATCCTTAGGAGTAGTGCAATGACCATATGTAGTGTAACCACTAGTTTTAGATGAATAAAAAAAGCTGCCTTTTGAAATCCAAGAAAAGAGAGTGATAACATTCAGGGATACTTGGCTAACAGTGAAAGGTCATGGGGTCGGCTGATATTGGCCCTTGTTAAAAAAAGAAGGATATCCCTGCTAATCTAAGTGGAGCGGTATCGTTTTCGATTGTCTTTTTTCATTTAGATTGATTGCTGCGGAATACGTCACGCCACAGCCTCGGAACTGCGAGGACCTGCTTTTTGTAAGACGACAGGAGCCTTACTAATCACCCTGTACCATAATGGTAACTCTAAGCGGAGGTCAAGTGGTTGTGGGTTCGAACCTCACCCAGGACACCACCATCTGAAACCTATTTCTAACACAAGCATTTAGCATAACTGGAGCGGTTAACTTTAAAATTAGTAACGTGTGTACAAATGTAGTATTCTTCTAAAGAAAATAGTTATAGTTTAGTAAAACTAAAAAACACACTTTAATGGGTAATCGAATTAAAAAGTATCCACCTTGAAATAAAACTATTCTTAACGGATTCTATCGCGATTTATTTGGTGTTATTTTATTATTTACACTGATCCCGACGTTTCAGTTGCTTTTCAGCAGCCTTGGTCACGGGTAGACCTATCAAGTATCCACCTCCTGCCATTCATCATCAGACCATCATTACCAAACCCAGTCTATTAGTGATCCTGACTGCAGAGCCAGACAGCCAGCCACGACAAATAATTGTCGTGATCACGATCATTTATACAGAACAAATAAATTATTTTTATAAAAACATTAAACCGACTTCAAAACCACTCAAACTCACAAAATAAGAACTCAAAAGCGAAAAATAAATTAATATAAGTATTATAAGCGCTACCCACTCATCTGTTTGAAGTCGGTGTCAGCCAAGTCTAATAGGTAGTAGATGGATACTACCTACAAGTATCTACCTACTTACTACATACACTTATACATTTATAATTCAAACTGGGCAGAGCCTGTCCGGCTCTGCCCAGTTTGAAATTAGACATGTGAGGTGTCTCAAGTTATTATATACACCTCTTTATTTTCCTTAATAAACAAATAAATTACCTACATTTTGAAATACATATATATAAAAAAATATATATTTAAAAATATGGAAAATAGTGTCCCACCGGTATCGGGTCCAGGGACCAAGCCACCGGTGGTTAGGGTTCCAAAGGCAGAAACCTCCACAATATGCGTGCCGTATCGAGGAAGACTGCCTCATTATTACTATTATGTAGCATTAGAGCCTCCAGCGAAGGGGAGATATCTGGACATCATCTAGTTATTAAATGGTACCCGCTTGTTACCTCACGGACTTAGCTATTTGGAGCTCTGAATACGACATATCATCGTTACAGACGCGGCGACAGTTCACTCAATTTAGGCACGGTATGGCACACTGAGTAGTTTTAGCCAGTTCAATTACGACATATGGCCTGACTGATAACCCCGGGATGTATCACCCATGAGGGTTATCACACGCATAAAATGTGACAATTATAGATTGATAGGTAAACGTTTGTACAATGTAATGAGTCTTGGAGAGCACGCAGTCTATATGGTCCCTGGTATTCTTAAAATTTTTGGCCAACTTCAAAAAGGAGGAGTTTCTGAGTTGGTTTTTTGCATGTTACGCGATATCTTCGCCACGATTAGTAAGCCGATTTCAATAAAATTTAACGGTAAGACCAATTAAAATTTTTAATTGGTCGTACATAAGGGTAAAAAATTAAACTAATCTAAAAAACAAAAAAATTGAACTACTACATAACATCACGCCACGAAAAAATAGAAGCGAAGCTTCAATGAAAAATGTTGCAAAAACGGGGAAAATTATACAAACGCATACAAAGTTGCGCGGGTCAGCTAGTTGTATACATGAGTAGTAGGTATGCAGAGTCTCAGATTGATTAGTTTGTAAAATAGTAGTACAGGGGCTACATCTGGAGTGAGAAGTTGGCAATAAATGTAAATAAGTTAAGATGTACTCTACCTCCTTTTTTATATGTGACTTTTATGAATACATAAAAGTCACATATAAAAAAGAAGGTAGAAGTACAGCAGATTTCTGCTTCAATTTCCAGCCATCCGAATAGTCCAGACCATGGTTAAATAGCAATAGCCTTCTATGATGTTGAGTAGGGTCGATAGGTCTACCATTTAGCAATCCGTAGACTCGTTTTTCAAATTAGTTCTTTAAAACAAATGTCATCCACGTGATTTTATGATTTGGGTTAAAAGAATTGCCTGACGCCTGCAGAAGTGACACCTGTGCGGTATCTTTTTAGAGGTTGTTGCTCGTTACAGCCCCGAAGAGACCTTGTTCTTACCCGTTGTCGACTTCTGTTCTCTTTTAGAAGATGCAAAGAGTAAGCTTAAACATTAGCAATTAATTAGTGTACTGTAGACATGTTTTTTAAAACACCAGTTAAACAAGTACCTACCTATAATTATAGTAATTTTTTTTTAAATTTCCATCTATCAAACGAAGTCAAAACTTGACTGTTAACCCCTTTAAATATCGAAAAGAGATAAGCCAGCAGCCAGCCTAGGTTCATATATTAACCGTCCATGAATGAAAGTATCTTATCATCAACAAGTACGTATGCTTTTTTACCTGCATAAGAGTGAAAAAAAAAACTTTAAACACCAAAAGCATTGATATACACATTACATACATATTTAAAAACAGTATTTTAACAGTCCAAAGTACAAATGGCGCGAGTTGTAGGCAAGCGATAACAAATGTACGTTCGTAACCAAACATTTAATCAAACACATGAAACCAGCAATATTCAATGAACGGACATTATCTAAATCAATGCTCATAAAATACTGTAACGTTATGTTTTCATTAAAACAATGTGTGTAGTTTCTTTTTAAGATAAACATTCGTCAAAGTAGGTAAAGTTGAACAGAAAATTAACGGCTGTATAGGAACACTTATTTCACAGGTTACAAATAATAGATTGTACATATTTACTATTATATTACCTATAGGTATATGTTTAAGAAATAGAAAGATATTAAGTGTAAGGGTATTTTTTATCAGACCAGCTTTCCTGGCAGTAAACGATAGTCGATAGGTATGTGCCTACACTATAGCGCTTGCAATTCCAGTAGCAGTGAAGGCTTTAGGTGTGGTAAGCAGGGCAACCGCCTGGAGCCTCGCGCTCTCGCTCGACAACCCAAGTAGAAAAATCTCTTTGCTGGTTGAAGTCAGAGGTGGGCTCTTTTGAAATCACAAGCAACATCTATTACCCTGAAACCGCTACCTATCTGAAATAAGGTGGGAATGCAGGGTAGAGTCAATGAAGGCCGTTAAATATCAACTAAGCGATATATGTGATGCTTTGAAAGATTTATTCGTAGCAGAAAATAAAACAGATGGTCAGTTGGTTAGCGAATACTATTCTATAGAAAAGTGAACGAAATTTACTTAAGTTATGTCAATTTCTAATATATTTTTTAAACATTTTCTTTTTTGCATTTCTCGTCCAGCATCAACATTAAATAGGGGTTCAATTCAGATATATTCCTCAAAAGACAAGGGCCTCGCAAAGATCTATCGCCCAGGGCCTCGCAATGCCTAAGGTCACCCCTGTCCAGCAGTACGAGTCAAACCATCCAGTTTTAATGTTACTTAAGTATTTTCTACGAACTAGATGCTGTATCCTCTTCTTAAAACTAGAACTACGGAATAAACTTCATGCTGTGGAGCATTGAGTTTATTTCGTAGTTCTGGCATGTAGAAGGAAATTGATGTCAGTTCCTTCCATTATCAGTTTCAATGACTTGTGTAACTTAAAAATGACCTTTTTTGTGACCATAGTATAATGTGTATTTGCTTATAGGATGTGGTGTACATAATATGACCTTTATGACCACGTATTATTTAATGACAGTGGCGTATTTTGTGTGCTCACAATATCTTCTCGAGATATGTATTAATAGATAGTATTACATATATTAATGTCAATATAATTTTGATATAGGTAATATGTACTCGCTTGCACTGGCTGAATTTTACTTATTTTATCAGTAACAGATGACGTAGTTTTAAGCCTCGCCATGTGCGGGTAACTGATTTTTTGTGCGGATTAAAAAGAATTTAGGTATAATTGTTTTTAAATTTAGGTAAATTGTCTTCACACGTGATATGATTCTCCAATGCCAATATAACAATAGGTACCTAGGCATACTTAAACAAAATAATATATTGGTTTGAAGTAATTTAAATAAATAATGTAAATTAAATTACATGAATTCAAATTCACCTGTAGATAAAGGTACACTAAGCTGAGTGAAAAATAATAAAATAACACAATTATTTTTGCAACTAACTATGTATAGTATATCTTTCTATCTATCCTTACTTACCCATTTCTTTATCATTATCTTCGGAGACAAGGAAGGTCCGCAGCAACAACAAGAACGATACCTCGAGTGATTTTGTATGGCCATTGATAGTCGCTTGCTCTATTTATGGAGGTTGCAAAATAGCGATTGTCATCTTTTCACTTAAATGCCTCTCAAAAACAAGGAAGTGCGTTCAAATATTTTCACAATACGTTTGAAGTCAGTCACCATATTCGTTTGAAGCGATGTTGGGAAATACGTTTGGAAAGTTGACAACACTTATTGTAGTTGTAAAACAACTTTTAAAATATATTATATACGTGCCATACTAAACATGCAGCGCCATCTGTGGTTCGATAGCTTTTACTATTCAACTCCTTAATTTGGTTTACTTAACATTCAAAGCGGTTCATCTATCATACGCTAGATGTCACTATTAACATCTTAAATATTTTGTGATTAAATATTTGTAAATATAAAATAATTACTTAATTAAACTTGAAACCATGAATTATTATTAAACAGCTGCCTATCAACCTGCCCCTGCATCTCTCACCTTGCGATATGAACAAGGCGTATCGGTCAAATGGAACAAATCGTTTGTCTATCAGTGATAACAATTTATTTACGAAAGCCTCTGTGCGCACGGCACTAAAATATTTAGTGCCGAGTGAACTACACTTAAGGCGATGTTTGATTTAGATGTCATAATCAAGGCGTTACTGGAACTCCATCGAGCGCCACCAGGTGACGCTCAATGGAGTTAGTGACTCACCGTCCGGCCGCTTCGGTAGATGCGGCTTCAGTCTTATTTTCAGTTTATAACGATATAGAGTAAGCACGTTGGGCACTTTTGGTATTGGAAAAAAGCACAGAATTCGCGTGACCGTCACGCTCAGATACATATACAGATGTGTGCGTGTGTGTTTTCACTTCTGATGTGCAGTCCTACGACTGTTTTATACTAAATTTTTCTTCCATCTTACTTTATGTTGGGGCAAAATTGTTCTGTTAGTTGATATACTCTTTATTGACTTTTATAGGAACATAATATAGGACAACTAGAAAATTAATAATCAAATATTGTTTAGTTTATTAACAAGATATAGGAGGATCTACATTGGTCCTCACTAGGCCACATTTCCATTAAGTATTAAAGATACAGATATGTATATAAATAAAAGACTTTGACGCGCCTAAATCATGATAAATTGACGAATTGAAATTTGACGGGCCTGTTGGTCTTGTGGTCAGTGATCCTGACTGCTGAGCCAGAGGTTGTAGAAGCTATCCCCACTCAGGACATATAAATGTGGATTAGCACAGCTTTCAGGATTAGCAGTCTGGTTGCCATAGTAGAGGCTCTGTGTAGTTTGGGATCAGACGGCCGTGTGTGAAGCGTCTCAAATTATTATTATCATAAAAAAGTAAGCTTTGTTCTTCATCCCTTATTTTTCCACCCTAAGAAGTAGAATATTTTTTTCAAATTTAAATAGAACAAACTTTCATTACAACAAATCCTTTTTAAAAGAAGAATTATTGAAATCGGTCAAAAATAAAACAAGAATTGAGAACCATCTCCTTTTTGAAGTTGGTTTAAAATTACACTCATAAAACGAAAGAGCTAAGGAAAATCTGACTTGAGTTAAATCGAGTTAAGCGCAACTCGAGTTGACCCATCGAGTTTATTGTTGTCTTATTGGAGCGGTCCCGTTACCCTAACGTTTTAGTGTTCTGTAGAGCGGTCGGCGTGAGCAGACGACACTAAAACCATCGCGCGATCTATGCCCACCTACCTAATTTGTAAAATGCACCTACTGCTTATTGAACTTAGTTAATTTCGAAAGGTTATAATGTCTCCATAACTTAGCTATTTATTATTTAACCACCAGCTTCAGTGTCCAACAACATTATGTAACAGTGAAGGATCAAGCGGCGATCTCTGACGACATAATTATATGCATGCAGATATTTTTAGTACCTGTACATAATTATTAATATTTTGAATAAGGCGTACTAAATACAATGGCAAAGCAGGTATCTAACTAAATCGATTCTCATTTAATTCACTTGTAAGTACATTATAATTATTGTATGGTTGATACAATTTACTGCTGACAGTGCCCTTAGCGATAGAGTTGGAAAACAAAACTAGTGTAGTCATTCGTTATGTAAACTTTAAAAACTCCTACTAAGAGACTATTAAGAGTTTTCTAAGTCCCAACGTGAAGGTATAAGTACAGTACACAGGCTGTTAAAGCGCCTACGCAATTAGTGAATTAGCGCAATCGTGCGAATGTCCTTCGACATCTGTTTACCTTTGTACAGCGGCAACGTTTACGTGCATAATTATGTTACATATGTCAATACATCGGTACTGTTTAGCCATCATTATAATTTGTAACACATGGCTGCTTTCTATTTAAATCCATAAGCCAGATTACAGTCTGTACACAGGCGAAAAATGAAATAATGCACAGAGAGAAATGACCACGTATTTTTTTTAGCTTTTACCAAAGTATAGAATCGATGTATGCTGATTAGCTTCCACACGCAGTACACGTATGCCCATTATGTGTTTCTTTTAGTTATCCCTTTACCAATGGCCACGTTTTGTTTGTCATTTGCTTCCCCGGATTTCATGCTTGGTACTTGCGTAGGTATCAAAATTCTTTTAACATTCGTTTTGAGGTTCTGGTTGTGAATAGTTGAGATAAAAAAACATTAATACTTTTAGCCTACTTTCTATTCTTCGTCTAGTAAATGTGCCACACATTCGTGGGTGGCATTATGTCAGAAGCTACACTATCTACGTATATAAATGCGAACGGATACAAATGATACTCACTCTATCATTCACTTGTAGCGTCTTCCACATGCAGCAAAAACATATTTCAACATTATCTAGCGAAGCCAGCTGAACTGCATATTATCTACCGGTACTGCGTCGCGCAATGAGTATATATCAATGCGTATAAAAACATCTTAGGTATATATAGAACTTCTCAACATTGTGCCGCGGTCCACCAGGCATGATCACTTCGCCTGGCCTCTTTGTGTTGGAAGGACATAACATAACACCCGTTCCTTCACACACTGACTAATCACAAAATCACGGAAGCCACTTGACCTATAAAGATGAAATTTTGCAGGAGGTTTGGAGGAAGTTGGCTGTCCATTTACGAGTAGCCTTAATGTTTCAGACGGCAATTTCTCTAAAAATATGGTCTAAAATTAAGAGTTTTATGTTAGTAAGTATTTTAAGTGTACGAAGTGGCGGGTAACAGCTTGTTCTACATATTTGTAAGTGGATCAACTGAAAAAGTGTCAACCAAAATGAATATGGATATAATTTATAATTGACTTATGATATTATTGAATTATGATAAATTGTTATTTTCTTTTCATACTTCGCTTCATTTACAATCGTGAACTGCAATCCAACAATCAGCTATATCATACATATATAAAAAGGTTACTAACTCCATAAGTGGGGCTGATATGACGATGACTTGATTCCCATAATACCATTTGTCTTTGTATTGTATTGTATTGATTGTAGCGTGATGTTATATAGCCTATAGCCTTCCTCGATAAAGGGGCTACCCAACACTAAAATAATTTTTCAATTTCGAACCAGTAGTTCCTGATAATTAGCGCGTTCAACCAAATAAACTCTTCAGCTTTATAATATTGGTATAGATATTGCAAAATACTCTTATTGATATTAATTTTATTGTACAATATTTTTCGATAAAGGAGTATATACCTAGCTAAGTACTTTTTTGTACCTAAAACTGGTTAGGAATTTCTCAGACATTAATGACAAATACCTCAGGACCGAAACACAAAGTGTCCTCAGATTCGAAATAATCTAAAACAATAGAACTTCTCCTTAACTGGTTTGCACGCGGCACTACTCGAATTCTTTATCAGCAGCTTTAATATCAATTATTATCATTGATAGAGACAATAAGTGACAATCATCGGCCGCGGTCGCCCCGGCAACCTGGCAGCCTGGCTCTCGCCGTAAATTATATTATGTGTAATCGCGAGTCATTCACACCGCTAATCTTAGGAAATGCTTATAATCTTATAATGATTATTTTCTTTGGGAATTATTCTTTATACATTTTAGGTAGTCAGTATACTACTCTTAATTTTGGAATAAATTCGTCAGAAAATTAAGCCAATATAAGTTTGGTTTGGTTGATGGTAGACATGACATACTGCCAAGCGGGTACAAGATTTGTTAATGAAATAAAGCAGGTTTTAGTTATACTTATAATGTTTCTGAAGAAGGATGGATGGATGTTTGTTACTCTTTCACGAAAAAACGGCTGAACGATACGATATTCGATGCTCTAGTGCTTCACAAATTTATCTTAATTTCTGCACAGGATTAAAGCTTCACCTGTCTTTTCCATCTCAGGTCATCTGGATGGCATCTACAAAAGATTTTCCGGAAGAAGCCGGCAAGAACCTCTGTTTCTATCCGTTGTCAATCAAGGTTACGGCTTGGCCACTGCCTTCCTTTAAGTATAGTCCACTGTTTCTGTTTCCTATTAACAGAGGATTAAGAGAAGATAAACGCGTCCACCCACTCCGTTTCTCCATTAACGTTAACCCCTTTCATTATGACGGATACGAGGACAAACAAAGTAATCGGAAATATAGGGCACACCAGCCTTGACACAAACACTCAATGCGATAAAGTTTTCTAACTAACAGTCCCAACGAATAAAACTAAAAGTAGTACAAATACCAATTTGTTATTTAAGTAAATATGTTTTACGAGTGCGTAAACTATGTAAACTTAATGTAATCTGTTTCAGGGGGTTATAACTATCGTAATGTCTTAATTTAGTAGTAATGAGTACCTTGTAACATCTTCGAACATACAGTATACAATAGTAATAATCAACTTCGCTCATGGGTAAGGCAACGGACTCGTGAAGCGCACAACGGTCGTTGGGCCGACACACCGGGCTGTAGACAGTCTAAACTGGTGCTGACGGAGGTCTCACCACGTTTAACTTGCAGACTGCTCAGTCTCAACCGACTCGACATCAGAATAGTTGTAGGAACAATTACTGGCCATTTAGCCCTAAATCGGCACCTATTCACCATCAGTGCGACAGACAGCCATCTATGCAGAGGATGTCTCAACGCGGAGGAAACGGCCGCCCACGTTATCCTGGAGTGCGAGGGAGTGGCCACACAACGGGCAAATATTCTCGCGGGTGCGAGATCGCTCCTAGAAGCCTGCGAACGCCCCAGGAGGCTTCTGTGCTTCTGGAAGGAACTAGGCTGGCTCAAATAAGCAGCCTGTCTGAACGCATAATGGACCGTCTATGAGTCTAAATGCGGAAACAGAGCCCTACACCAATACCAATACCAACACCAATACAGTATACAATATTAAAAAAAACTTTGTGATTTAGTACCGACTTCAGTTCGGCCCATATCCCTGAACCGTAGCTCTTTAGAGCTACAATTAAGAAAACCAATCGGTTAGAACTGGGATCGCATGTGGTTTTCCTTGGTTCGATTTCACAAGAGCACGACTTGATGGTAAACCCCATTGAGTAGTATCCTGCGGTTTCCACACAAACAAGCTGATTGTAACGCACGTCAGTAAGATATCGGACCTACAGATTGTAAGAAAGTATAGTAGTACAATGTACTAGAATCTAAATTTGAATGTAGACTGCATTGTGTTGCTGGTGCTAGGTAAATAACTGAACAGGTTTCAATTGATCAAAGAGCTGTGTGCAATATTATTAGCCATTATAGTGTCTGCACACGGTACTGTTTACAAGATAACTAACTCTTCAACGGTATCTTTCTGTATCACTCCGCGAGTTTAAACCACCACCAAGCGTAGTGATAAAAAAAGAAAATAATGATTTTGTTACTAAAATGTGTTTTGGTTAAAAATAATCAACGTTGGAATAAATTATTTTGGACACATAATGTCATATACGGTAAAGACTTTTATATTTTAGAAAAACATAGTGTTTTAAGAAAGTTACCGATTGTGATGACGATTTGAAAAATACTTTTTGTACCTAGATTAAAGATACTTCAATTAATCTACGATTAAACTAGGTAACTGAAAAGAGTTACAAGCAGTGATGTGTATTTGTGGAGTATTAATCAAGATAAGGAATTACAAAAACTACAAATGGGTTTGTATAAGTGTACGATATAATTAAATTGAATACTTATCTTATATTTTCCGAAAAAAAACCATGAAGTTATTAAATAATAACCAGTAAAAGTGGTCAACATATATCCTGGATCCGTGTAACTTGATGTAGCCGTTTTCACATTTATATTTTTTTTATTTATATCACATATTGCATAAATATTTTAACCGACTTTAAAAAAGGAGGAGGTTCTCAATTCGACTGTGTTTTTTTTATGTTTGTTACCTCAGAACTTTCGACTGGGTGAACCGATTTTGATGATTCTTTTTTTTATTTGAAAGCTGGTGCTTTCCGTGTGGTCCCATTTCAATTTGGTCTAGTTCTGACAATGGCATCCATGAGAAAACCATATATAAGTCTTTTATGGAATAGTTTTTTTTGTTGAAGTCGGTTTTTTTTTTAAAGAATTATAGCTACACCTCTTCTACATATAAACTTTAAAGTTTTCCATATTTTTGCTTAAAAAGGGCATAAATAATTCTCTTCCAGTATCAGTATATAGATATGGCTGTAATCATAGAGCAGTATTATTATTTCAAATGCAGTTATCGTTGATATAAATATTGCTGTTGTAGTTTGTGTTGTGTGTATGTTCTTGTTTTGAGTGGGTTTCATCGACAGACAAGTCAAAACCCCAAGCCACACTATTGACGTGACGGTTGAATAGTTAGGTATAGATGATCTATTTATATCTACTTTTATTCTTGTTTTGTAGTGTACATACACATGGCCACATTCACTTTGTGTAACGAAATAAGAGCGGAATGATAGAGCTTAATTATAATAATAAATTTTGAATACGGAACTATCGGACTTCAATTTGGATACTTACTTTAAATTACCGGTCAAATGTGCTTCGCAGAGTGCCCAAAAGAAACCGTTGCTGAACTTCTTGGTGTGTTTCTTGTTTGTTTTCTTTGATGTTCTTATCATAATTTTGGTAGGAGTATTTGTCCAGAAGTCTGAGTATAATCTAGGAAGGAAACCCCAGGGTCCATAGCACAGATAAGATAATAGTTACTTGTCCATAGTAGACCCAAGTCGCAAGTACAAACACGGTGTAAACAGGCTTCTAGGCTGCAAATTCTCTTTTTGAAGTAAGTTTATCTAGTCAAATTTTATTTTCTGCCTATCTTTCAGTAAAATAACGTTTTATGTGTAGTGTAATTTTTATAAATAATTTCTGTCATTATTAATGACATTGGGTTACAAAGCATTAAAAACATAACTAGTTACCTATTATAATATTAACAAAAACTGTTGTGATCGATCTACTATAAAGAACGCAAAAAGCCAGGCATTCAGTTGTGCCATCACGTAACTCGTAGTAGTGAAGTATTTGCCTCTTAATTTTGTAATAAATATTTTAGTCATTGAAATAAATAAGATGATTTTCTCAAGTAAGATAATTGAAAGTTTTCTATTTGGGAAAGGAAAGCTTATTCAGCGGCGTAACTATACCACCTGATCTACCACCTGGCTAATTCATCGGATGGGGCGTCCCTTAGGGTGCCACGACAGTTCACGACACATATCGATCGATGATAGAATGTTCATCAGTTGTTACCACATCAATCGGTCTGAAAACGCTACCACACCACTCAATCGATGATGACATCGATCGATTGGTGTGGTGGCACTCTTATGCCCGGTTCCTATAATCAAAAAACGATTCGTTTTGCTTACGGAGTTTAAGGAAAGGAAAGGCTGATGGACCATTTTTAAACGACTTTAAAAAGGAGGAGGTTCTCAATTCGACTCATTTTTGTGTGTTTATATTACGCGATATATTCGCTATTTGTGAACCGATTTCAATCATTCTTTTTTAGTTCTAGTTAAATTTGAAGAAAATATTCCTTATTGTGGAAAATTAAGGGAAGAAGACTACAGCTTATTACAATTTATCATGATTTAGGCGCATTCAAGTCGGTGATACTTTACTTTACTTTACTTGAAATTTAATTATTTCTGCCCTATTTGCTCCCCTTTTTTAAATCTGTCAATTCATATCGGTACTTTCTAGTTCTGCAAGATAAACATGTAAACACTTCAAAAGCAAAAGGAGGCATTTAAAAGATCATTATTTTTTGAACTAGAGTACCTGGAGGTTGTGACTCTAATCTACAGAATTTGGCAATGGAAATCAATAACATCAGTGATCTAAATTTCCGCTAGCGCAGCGGCTAAAAAAAACTTAACGCGATGGAAATAAAATAATCCATTTTGTAATAAGTGCACCTGTGTACAGGGCCTTTGGACCCCAGGGGCCCCTTCGGGCCGTGGGCCCGTGGCATTTTGCCCGCTCTGCCACCATATTGTTACACCACTGGTTTTTTTTACCGCAATTAACAGAGCCTATCTCGAGGTTCGAGTTATGTATCTTATCCAAAGCCAATCCTCATCAATACAAATAAATAAAATTGAAGTGTCTGTTTGTCATGTCAAAATAATATTTTTTTTTTAAGCTCACACAGTTATTTGCACGATACCTATGCCTAAAAATTAGATTTTAAAATTTTTGTCTGTTTGTCTGTTTGTTCAGGTTAATCTCCGGAATGGATGGACTGGTGGACCGAGGTTAGGGCCTACGGTAACCTCACTCACTCGGCGAAAGCAATGAAATCATTGCTTTGCTGCCGGTTTTCTGTGAGGCCGTGGTATCACTCTGGTCGAGCCGGCCCGTACGTGCCGAAGCATGGCTCTCCCACGATGATTCAATTGTCGTGCCGATATTTCACTGCACTTTTTATTCTGTTTGCACATTATTATCAATTTTAAGATCTGGCCACGACATATTATTATATACGTTTTGTTGTTTACCTTTATTTAAGTACACATGAGTAAACCTTTCGAGCATAAGTCGAGAACTGGTCCTACTTTTACCTGTCAAATTACGCAATCATTTCTGTACCGAGTAAGGACGCACAAGTTGGCAACTGATTAATGCAAAGGAAGACAGTTTAGTTTAACCCGTTATAAACGCAGCGTGATGTTATGCATGTTTGTGACAAGAGTCGGGTATGTCTCTAGGTTGGTTTTGAATCCGGATGTATTAACAACAGCCGGACCAGGGCCAGGAACTATAATGTTATTCTGTCTATAGACAGACACACAGATACACAGACGCAGATATACAAACACACACGATAACTTAAAACCCATCCTTTTTGCGTTGGAGATAAAAAATTTAAAATTTCTGAATGACTGGCTAACTGGTAATGATATAACTACTTAGGTAGGTACATGAGGGAGTTACAATTCTTTCAACAGACAATGCTAGTACTAGGGCATTATCCTGGTGTCAAACTCCACAAATAAACAACTGATAAAACAAACACCCAGACTTTGAACAATTACCTATGACACACACAAATGATTGAGATCCTTGTGAGAATCGAAACCCTAACACTTGAGATAGTGGCAGTAGCGAGGTGGTTTTTATTTTAAATTTTAACATTTGCCCCGTTCCGAAGTTTTTACAATCAAATTTTACACAAACTGCAAACATCAGCTGACAATAAACGTGTATAATATAAAGAAAATACTTTTTTGACGTCTATGCAGAAAAAACAAAAATTTCAACATGTCGGGATAGGTAGTTCAGTTGCCGAGTGCCGAGTTTTCTCATGATTGACCCGGACTTAAGTTCAAGTACCGTCTTAAGAGTGAATTTTCCAAAATAAAACATTTACATAAAAACTGGGTGAAAGATGCGACTGGCTCACTTACCTACATATATTCCTACAACAAGGATTATAGAAATACATAACCACAATAAGCAATATACATGTTTTGCTTCAGTTTTACGATGTCCAGACAGAGTCCTCTTTGTTTCCATATTTATGAGAAATAAAATAATATTATGACCCTTGATATCGGGCTGAGTACGTAACGTTCATGTTTGGTGAATGATAGTTCTGTTTCACTTTATGATGTCTCATGATATTAAGATTGATTCAATACTTACTAATGTACCTAGTTTGGCGATAAAAGCAACATTACGATTATAAACGCTTATAGACGCTTCAAAGACTCCTTAGAGGTTATCGCAACTTGAATAACCATGTGTCTTGCAGTAAATCGCGGTGTCGTATCAGAGAAAAGCTGTGTTACACTACTTCTCAGATAATAATTAGCAACTACAAGTGGCAATTCCCTAAAGTTTATAGGAATTAATATTTTGGAATAGGCAACTCATCCGATTCGACTGTGATTAAAGTGTTCAATATTTACTTGCAATCTAAGTCATGATCAACAGTTGGAATTTTTTTTTAGGGTTGGTCTTTGATCATTCACGGATGTTACGGTAAACGCCAAAATTGGGTTAAGAAACTAGCACCATACACCATTCAAGTCTTCATTTAAAAATAACATCATACAATAATTAGTTTCAGGAAGCTTGCGAATTGAGGCTCCGACGTTGTTAATATTTTTAGAGTGACTAAAAAAATAAAAGCTGTTAATATCCTGCGCACGCGCTTGTCCGACAATACGCGGAATAATTTACTCTAGATTGATTTGAGCCACTATTTGATAGAATTACCGAATTTATATATATATATATATATTATGTTATTGGGGTTTTTCGTGTACAGCCATGTTTTATTCATTTATGTAAACTTGTTTGGCCTTCGTCGATACGGGTGGTTTTTTAGACTACATTTAGCATTAAACTTAATTTTAAACAAGTTCTTTTTTGTACGTAAGTAATATGTATAATGTACACTTACTGAAAATTTATTAATTACTGATGTAATTTTTCTCCATTTATGGCGCTAATATTATCTGATATATACTTACATTAAGTTAATATTCCAATCGTTTAATAATGCGCTGATAACTAGTATGATATTTTTTCTAGGGCTACAAGGCGAGCGCTTGGCTGCGGGCGACAGAAAGGGCTATCTGTCACCCTAGCAGAAGCAGGCCCGAGACGGTGCCGCGACGTGTTCCGCGCGCGCCTCTCAAAACTAGAGGGGATAGAACCATCTGCACCTCATAGTGGGGTCGCCTGGTTTAACAGGCGGCCAAGTCTGCCGGGGTTCACAGGGATTTCCTTTCTAGGGTACACCTGAGGCCCCGGCTATAAGACCCGGTGATGGAACACTGTGTGGTTTTAGTCGGTTCGAGTCCGACATACCACCTCGCCGTTTGGCCCCGATGAGGTGATGACCCGTGGGGGCTTCCACACATTAAAAAAAAAAAAAGGGATTACAAGGCGAATAGTAAGTGTACTTTATTTTTCATCAGTATGACTTGGGCATTAGAGTCTAGCACCTGTCCCCGTCGGGTCCGAAACGAGACGTATATCCTTAATCAATATGGATACCATTCACAAAAGCTTTTATTCGAATATAATACTATATGTTTATATAAAAACGCAGTGAACCACATGTTCCTTAAGTTTCATACAGTCACGTTTGATGATATCTTTTCTAACCGGTTTGATTCCGCCATTGTGAAATACTGGAATAACATAAACTAATTTATTGTTCATTTTATTATCGCGATAACGAATAGTAGTTAAACGGAGTAAATATTGTGAGGCAAACGGGTGGATCTAATAATGGTATTTTTGGGCTGCAGCCCAAGGTAAAACTAAATAATAAATACAACCAATGATAGATAAACGCAGTAAATATACCATATACCAACCTGCCTGCCACCTGCCCCTGAACCGACACCTATTCACCAATGTGATAGACAGTCCTCTATGCAGAGGATGTCTCAACGGGGAGGAAACGGCCGCCCCCCATTATCCTGGACTGCGAGGGAGTGGCCACACAACGGCCAAATATCCTCACGGGTGCGAGGTTGCTCCTAGAAGCCTGTGGAGGCTTCTGTGCTTCTGGAAGGAGCTAGACTCAACTAGCCAGCCTATTTGAACGCATAATGGACCGCCTATGAGTCTAAATGCGGAAACAGCCACTACCATATAGGTACCAACAGACAATCCTATTAAATATTAAAAAATATAAATTTTAATAATGAAGATGAGTGAACAGATAATTTAACAAATCATAGCTCAAATAAATAACAACGACGCAAAGAACTTTTCAATTGTGATGGATTCAACCCCAGATCAGTCGCACTACGATCAACTCGCTATTGTATTCACTTTAGTTAACAAAAATATGAGAGCCCTGGTTTAGATCCGAGTATATGTGAAGGCAATAATTTAATTAACACATCAGTAGAGTTCGTCAGCAACATCGACATGCGACACCAAACAGATCAGAAACTAAATAAATACGAAAAGAGAGCTAAACGAACGAAAAGAGTGTTGAAATAGAATACAGTGACATAAGCAAGAGACTCATTATTTTAAAACTGTAAGATAAATCTACGTATAAAGTCTCCATATTTGGCGCAGAACAATGTAAAAGAGGCACGCTGAACGTTGCTTGGGATTATGGATATAAATAAAAGAAGCCAAGACTATGACTCATTTAGCAAAAAATTCTATTTTTTACTGGATGTACAAGACAATAGTATGAAAAATATAGACCTGGAAAGTGTACGCAATATTATTGATTATTATCCAGACGATATAGACGAACATCCAGTTGCAACGCACTCAGCGTTCGGTTTAAGTCTTTCTTACGACCGTCTAAGCTACAATCTTACTTGCAGTTAAGTAGTGTAGTGTAGTATTAGTAGGTATTAATTATTAAAACAATACCATCTTTACTTTTTACGTTACTTTTTATATTTAAAAATATAAAAAGGCGGCTTCGCTCGCGTAAATTTTTTTTTTTTTCCGTCGAGAACAGCATTTGTTTCCTCGGTACCCTCCTCAGATTATAGAAACAGAGATTCCATGATCTGAGGTATATTTTATTATTTGACCGTTTTGTACCTCTGACCTATGTAAAAGTTCAAGATAGTGAAACAAACAAACGTATATTCGATAATTTCCAGGGTACAGGGACCAAGTTACAGTTATTGGTGTTCCAGAGACTAAAACCTCCATACTGCATGTTATTATTATTATTTAACCAGAGACGTACCCTGTTTTATTATATTTTTACATAAATAATCTTTATAATTATCTGTTGTAAAAGTAATGATTAAACATTTCATGCTTCATTAATATCGATACGAGTGAGGCAGATATACTGATAGACTTACTTAAATATATGTGTTGTTCAGTGCAGATGTTAAGTCAGTCGGTATTCTAGTGTGTAGCGGGAGACTGTTCACATAGAACATATTAAAGGTAGGACTTCCTTATCTAACTTTTCTACAGCTTTCGTGTTAAATTTGCCAATATTTTGCCTAAATTCAGGGTCAGAAGTTGACATGAAATAACTTGTGATCTTCTGGGTAACCGTAGGCTTTAGAGTTTGTACTATGTATAAAAGTCTTTCTGAAAGATTTAGCATACGTTTTCTATTTTATGACGTCAGAAACTATGACAATTTTAGTTTTGATGATCATCAAAAGTACCTACTCTGTCCTTAGAACTGCTGGTACTCATGACCTTGGAGTACATTAGTCTAAAAAGTATTTTTAAGTTTAGTTAGTTTTAAGTTCACAAATCCTCCACCAGTCTTCGCCGAGGGTACAACGAGATAGGTATATCAAAATCGAAGTCAACAAAACCGAAGTGTCGTGAGTACATAGAATGTAACATTATACATCATGGTAATATAGGATGGGAAATATGTTCCCCATTCTAAACAAAATTCGGCACTGGATAACTGGGAATCTTGTCCTTGAGCGACCAGGTATCAATCCGTTTCTGACGAGGGTTGTCCAAAGAACACATTGGTACTGCCTCGTGTTCGATGGAAATACCTTTTCAACTATAGCTCGGTATTAAGCGTCGGGTGTCATGGTGACCAGGTTTGGTGATTATACCTGGTGGATGCGTATAAACTTATCGGCGCAAGACCTTTCATAGCGCGATGCAGGATCAGCAGTTACTGCGTATTTCAGTTCGTCTTCGCTAGATGATGTTGAAATAAGTTTTTTTTTGTATGTGGAAGTCACAAGCCAAATTTCATTTATCGTCCAACGCTCTCCGGCAATCAGTACCTGCGACTTCTTCCGTAACAGTAACACTCTTGCTATACTCCACTGACTTTGTGAGGATTATAATTGATGCGTTTTGAAGATATACCTTCTATCCCTGATATAACCGAATAGATTAAAATACCAAAAAAAAAGGAGGCTGGACGTAGCCAAGCTTTGTTAGTAATAATTTATTCGGTAAGTGAGGTACGCAATCGCGATTTAACTGAATATATTAGAATAAATAAGCAATAATATACATCAGTTTATTATCTAAGTATTTATTGTAGTCGTCAAACTGTCTGTCCAACCTTTACCTCATGTAATAGACCTATAACAGTCTCGCAGACGCGGACGACTCTCCTCTCGCAGTTACCGTACTTAAATATTTTATTGTTTTTATTAATATGTCGAGCCAACTTGAAAGCTTCAATTAAATTCAATAGTTTATTTTGTAGTACAGGCTCAGATTGCTTAATCGTTTGGTACAGGTTCAGAAGAGAGTGCAAGTTTGAGAAAACTATGACAGTCGATGTCATTCCAAAATTTTACTATCTACAAGAGGTTTTAAAGAGAGATGGTTTTTAACCACCATATTGGTGACATAATATGGAATTTAATGAGGAATTTACACGTCCAGTGAGATGCTATTACACATATCAAAAAAGTCTAAGCAACATGCACAGTTTTGAACTTTTGGATAATTTTTACTATTGTAATATATTTATATTTCTTTTATAAATAATAACTAAGCATTCTTTGATGCATTAGTGACCAAAGCAACAAAATCCTTTTTTCAATTGTTCATTTAATCACAATAATTAACAATATGTGTACCGTATACCTATTACAAAATAAAGTTACAGATAGATACACAGAGTCACTGCAACAATAGTTTGCTTCGTCAAATAGAAAATTATAAAAAAAATGGATAACATAATATCACATCTGCCTGTTTCGATCTAAAACCGCCCGTTTCCAAATGGTTGAGCCTTGTGAGAAGAAATCGGGCAAACAAACTCACGGCCACTCTTTTAAAAAAAACCAGACAGTTTTAACAATATTTAGTGAATATCACATCATTTTGTGATATGTTATAATGTTTTTAAAATTAAAAGTAAATAAACTAAAAAAAGAATATGAGAATAAGGAAACTGAAAATTAAGAAAAAAAATTAAAAAGAAGAAAAGAAAAACATAAGAGAAGGAAAATAAGAAACATATTAGCTCACATTACATTTCTGTACTTACATGAAATAGCCTGTGAATCCAATACAATTCCATCCCAAGCGTTTTTATCCTGCATATGATCCACTACTGAGTAATAGCCCTTAAGGCATAGCTATCGTTTTACTGTGGACTTAAACTTGTTTAGACTCAACATTTGAATATTATCTGGGATTTTTTTATAATATCGCACACATTGACCTTGAAACGACTTGTTAATTTTTTGGAGCCTAGAGGCAGGTGCAACAAGTTTATGTTTATTACGCGTGTTAAAAGAGTGTATATCACTTTTTTACAGAAGTGATCTTTTTATTTTTATAAAGGTAGGTTAGATTTTCATAAATATATTGGCACGCTACCGTCATTATGTTAATTTCTTTAAATTTAAAAGTAAAATGTCTGTTCAGACACTCTAGATGCACTACGTTTATTTACCACTTTATTCTTATCGAACTAGAAATACTTTTTATAGAGGATAGGTAGTATTTCTATCTCAGCTCTAGCATTATGCTGTTTATTCTTTAAGCCTCCATGATGGGGAATAGGGCTAGTAATAGTAACACACAAAAGTTTGTAGGCAAGTTATAACGTATGTTACAAAGCCAAGCTTAACGATTTGGTGTTGACATGAAAATAGGCTACGTAGAAAAACGTATATCTATACAGATATCCGTTGGAAGGAACCACGAAAGCGGCTGTAATACTATAACTTATAATAGGTACCTAGATCTAGGTCATTAATTTCGTATGCGACTAGTGTGTTGAAACTGGAACCATTCACTCCAAGGCGACATGAAGTACAGTCGTCCGTCGGTCTTACTTTGATCATCGCATGTATCGAGGTAGCTCGGCAAGCGTCATATGGATGGATCATTGACTACACTGAATGTAAATTTGCCGACAGAATATCGTACATCACGTATACTTATATCATGTAAGAATATAAACAGTTTAGAGTTTATCATATTCAATACTCAGAAGTGTTGTTGGCCGCTAGGATACGTATGGTCACATTCTACTCCTTATGATGCCTAGTGTTAACCACTAGGGCGACTTTCCCGTAGTCCTAACGCTTTGTCCATTTGTCCTCGATAGTTAGTTTTTAGTCCCTGTTACACATGGGACTACCAGTTTGTGTGTGGGCCGTGACCTTTGTACTACACCTAATAGAATTCTCATCTACCAAGATTATATAACAGTAGGTGATGCAGTATTTGATTTGTATTATCAAATATCACTATCAACAGTGACATAATCAAAGCCAAGAGTGCCAAGACAAATAAATACTTAGTCGCGCAAATCTTGTCACGTTACGTCACTACCTACGCTGTCATTCAAGTAGGCCCCGCACGCATAAGGCACACAATGTTGCACTAATACGTAATGCAGAGTTAACTGTTCAGAGCGCGATTTGTATTAAGAGCCTGATTACAGTGGTATCTTAAATCCTGTTTGCATCCTTTTACCTGCTCCTTTCTGCTCTAAATGTTAGAAATTGGATTACATTTCTTTTGCCACAAGTTGCCTTTTTTATGGGATAGGGTCGAACGAACGAGGCGGGTCACCTGATGGTCAGCGACTGCTGCCGCCCATAGACACTTGGAACCACTTTAGCTTCTTTTGAAATTCAGAGATACGGTCATATTTACGCATTCCAAATATGAATCGTATACAAAAGATACGTAAAAAAATTAACCCAAAAAACGCTTGATTTAAAGATATGTTTAAAAGTATTTTCTAGCAATATTTTTCGTTATTGTGTGTTAACGTTATTAGTAGTCTGTAAAAATAAATAAAAATCTAGGAAGATAGGCATATAGCGTTGCTACATTATAATAGGACTTTTTAAGAAGAATAATTCTGTGGTACATTGTTTTCGTATAACCACAGAATACATAATAGTACAGGTACAGAGGCCTCACTCCGCCAAATCATCGAAGTAAATAGCGACTCTTGTTCCGACACAATAAAGTCGCAATTCAGATCGCGCAGCGCTAATTACCTACAGTTATTAGTTATATTCACCTAGAAGTTGCCTCTCTTTCTATCGCGTAACTCTTATCTGTTCTGACGACATTCCGATGTTAGGGTTACTTTTTTTAAGAATGAATTAAACTGAATATTTAATTACCAGTAAGGTATTACTATGTGCCTATTACTATATTTTTGTGAATCAATAAACCTAGGCTAGGTACTAATATTTCGATAGTGATAGTCATAGATAGATGCAACGCAGTGCGTGAATAATCTAAAACCAATGTGTGGCCCGGCCGGCGCAAGGCAGCCCACAGCATTTCGGCACGATTAGTCGACCCCGCTGTGTACTTGTAACTTTATATCTACACTGCGGAGTGGACTTGACCTGGTATAACTCTTATTTACGCGAGGCATGATTTTTTTCCGACGTCTTCAACAATCATAGTCATATTTCACCCAATTTACACAAAACCTTCCTCATAAATCACTCTGTCCATTGGTGAAAACCGTATGAAAATCCGTTAGGTACTTTTGGAGTTTATTGCGTTCATATAGACAGACAGAAAGACAGACATACGCGGCGGGGGACTTTATTCTATACTTGATGTAAGAATATGCTCCATCTGAACCATATTATGTTTGAAAGTTTATTTATTCTTATTATTATTATTCTATACTCGGGATGAGTGGAATACTCATACGACTCTTAGAGTGGTTATAGATTTACTTTTTAAATTGTGCAAAAAATTTTAGAAATGATAAACTAGCAGCCACAGTTCCTCTTACCTGGCTCTTTCTTCACAGACTTTACACATTATTTTGTTAACAAATGACTAAATGTAAATCTTGACATTTATAAACGTCGCATTATTAAGTTTTTCAATTATTGTACTCGGAAATGTAAAGACTAGTTATGTCTTCAGTGCTGCTCTCATTTCTCTGCTTAGCACCTTTGGTGTAATAAACTGACACAGTTTTCTCTTTACGGCACTCAAAGAAGACTACAGACAGCTGTGTTGTCCGATATGTTATTAGACCGTCAAGTCAAATCCGTTTCTTTCAAATAAACTTCAAAATGGAGTGTTCTGTGGAAACACGTACGAAATTACAATTGTGACGTCATAATTTACGTATTAAATTTACTTTAAGTAATTACTTTATGACGTTTGACAATTATAGATAAGACTTAACGTATCAATTTGTTCAGTTTTGTAAGACAATTATAATTTTATGAGTACTGTTAAATAATAATTTGTTTAAATTTTATTATAGGCAACTGCCCTATTGAACTGAATAATATACACTAGTTTATACCAAACAAACCAGAAATATAAAATAACTCTGATCTTGTGACAGAGAACGTACGATTGACGATCGGTTTTTTACACAAATCAGATAACTTACGATAAATTGAAGCTCAAGATTTGACTTGGTAAAAAATCGACAGTTTAAATTTAAGAAGTTATATTTTTAAATAGCGAACCATTGTGGAATCGGAAAAAAAAGAATTTATGTTTTAAATTTATTTTAGAATGTTGTATGTTCTGATAAATAAATTTCAGGATTATCTACAGAACTTGGCACCCATTTAGATCTCAATTCTTATTGTCGGTGAAGTCGACAACTATATATATTCTTAATATTGAACTTGGCCACTTGGCGACTCGAAATTGCCAGTCTTTATACTAAGGTACTCATAGATTATGTTCATGCACCTACCTATTTGATTGTACAAGGTGTTGAACAAAGGTGTGGTCATATTTCAGAAGCTTTATAAAATGTGGAAGACGTAATAAAATGTTTTCTTTTGTTCTTCGCAAAAACAATCTTTTCTTTTCTTTGTTCACATTTCTAAGCAACGTGCTATCTATTTTATTTCAGGTAATTTTTTATATTTTTATGCTGTCAAATCTCGACCTTTCAGCACCATTCTTAGTGTTAATATTAGAACTCTCTTAAGAAATATTACCTTATTCGGACAATTATAGTGGTATTCATATTTGTGAAGGACATACGGTTTAACGGACCACGTGTGTATTATGTGGAGGCTCTACTAGTTTCGGAGCCCACGGGGGACCTTTTTCAAGAGGTGACGCGACCTTTCGCGTCGGTGTCAGGCGCTACACTGAATTGGCACCGCTTCCAGCGGCTTTGGTCGCTACACTAGATGCACCAATACCGCTGGAAGCGGTGCCAATTCATGCCAATAAATTATTTTTTTCTGATATTGTAAGCGCTTTACGTCACTCACGGGGTCTACTATACGACCCTAAAATTAAGTAAAAGTTTTGTATTAAGAACTCTGAATCCAAAGGGTGCATGGCCTATGATACGCGATGACCTCGTGGGAAAGACTAAGACGATAGTCAATGAGTCGTGAGCTCCGCGCCGCAAGCCGGTTTCCTTCCTTCCTGTGTGATGTGTCTCTGTGTCATAGGAAATTTATATTTACTATAATATTACTTACAGTTTTACTGACGTAATGTTAGGTAAGTTCAGCCTTGACTATTGTGGTTTGTGTTCCTCACAATTCGATTGTTAGTACCTATGTTTGTTTTGTACTACAAGTTTCAAATATCCGTAATTATGAGGTCTAAAATTAAAATATAGGATGCCTTAATTTTTTTTTATGTTGGCGCTTTTTCTTGGTGTTTCTTTGTCTCGTCTCATATGAAACATACATCAGATTTGATCATGTATATTTTTAATCATGTATAGATATGTATATGATCAAATAAGCTGGTGTAAGGTCCTGCTTCTTTCTTTTCTTTTCTTCTTTCTGTTCGAGCGTTACCAATTTCAATCTGGATTTTGTTGTACCGTTTCTGAATAGAAAAGTGATGGAAAATAGTGGAAGGTAGACAACGTCACCCGGGTTCTTAACAGGCTTATAATGTAGAAATGCACTAGTTTTTCAAGTATTATATATTTCAATTATAATAAACATGTTTACGGCTCTGCGTGCCATCGTGAGGTTCTATGCCCGGACCGGAAAGGACTAGGATAGTGTGAGTAGAAGGACGGAGTCTGGAAACGTGCATCGTAACGGGAGATCAAAACTATTGCTGCTGAAATGTGAATGTAAGACACCTCTGCCTATCTTACTTCTCCTTAATAATATAAGTATCGATAATTATTTCCCATAGGGCACCAATTACAGTTGCAACTTATCTAACAGGTTACACGGTTAATAACGAACTAAACCCAGTCTTTCAGTAGCAACACCACAGAATAAGTACCACTTCCTACTCAACCGATACGTCGTTGCAATATCTACCAACATTAGACCGACTCGGTGATACCCATGCCCTCGACGTAGAATCGCACTGGAACCGCAACCAAACCGCAATAAACGTACAATCGCATACGCAATGAGGTGGAAAAGATAACAAGTTTGTGGCATAATCGCAACATAGACACAGTCGAAACAAGTCTTGCGCCCGCGCACTGCCGCCGCCACACCGCCATCGAATCCCGCCGCACGCGGACGCTTCGCGCCTTATTTTTGACAGCTGTCAAATTACCCGATACTCCCGGAAAACGCGAGTGGATTCACATCAATTTAAAAAAAATAAACTTTTTTATTTTTTTAGTGTTGTGATTTTTTTGAAATAAATTGGTGAGTACCTAAAATGGCTACCTAAATATTAAATCCCATTATGTCCTTGTAAAATAATTGCGATTATTATTTTGATCGTGAATGTGGTTTTGCTATGAATGGATGTTTGGAAATGAATAAATTTATTCATTATTTTTGTGAATACAATAATGATTTGTGAATAATTTGAAGCTTGGTTCAAATATGTATAATTTCATGTTCTAATAACTATACATAAACAAAATTTTATCTGATTGAACATTTTAGTTCACAAAAATCGAATGGATATTCAACTTATGGCTAAGCTATAGAATTATATAAGGTGAATTACACAATTTAAAATGCCAGTTTTATAGAAACACATTCATAATACACAACATCAAAGTGAACGGCATTACGACGTGACCTCTGGGAGTAGGTAAGTTAGCCAACGAAATAATATACACGCGAAGTCGGGGCTTGTATAGTAAGGAAATATTAATGCACCGAAATGATAAATGTATGTACAAGGCATTCTTCACATTGCGTGCATAATATGTAATCAAATGTTGAAAACCCTGGTTACAGTTTCGATAACGAAATAACAGTTTACCTAGACCATGGGTACGCGTGCGATTAATTACAGAAGTAGGTAACTACACGAGTAAAATAACATTTTCCTTGTGAAAACTGGATTATCCACCTCATTTCAAGAAACTCGTGGGGAAGTCCGTTAGTTTTAAGCAGGGTTTTTAAAGAGTTTATGGCCCTCTCGTGCTGTAGCCGTGCTTTATTTAAGGCCAACGAACATCAAACAATCTGTATCAAAGATAAAGTTTTTCCGAAAGGTTAAAATAGTAAAGGTAAAAAGTCTATTCTTCTTTTGCTAATAACGCCCTCGATACTTGTTCCATGACAATTCAAATAATATGCAGAGCGAAAGTAACTCGAAATAAAGGTAAACTAATGGTTAAAGATTACCGTCGAACTTTAAAATAGGCAGAAGAACAGTCAGAGGAATATACCTACTGAAAAGGGATTTATGACATAAAATAAAATTCTAGTGGCACCGTTCATGGTACGACAGCGGATTTAAAAACGGATTATCGAACTTTTGTCTGCTGTTTAATTAGGGCCTGTAGCACTCTTACACCTCTCTCTATTGATAACCGTAATCTGACCGTCGTCTTAGTTTTATTTTAGGATGTAACTGAAATAAAAAAAAAGACATCGCTGGTCAACTGCAGCATTTAAGCATTTTGTCGTATTTTACCAAAACCAAAATAGATAGAAAAGTGGTATATTAGATGACAATAAAATGTATTTGGTAAATCTTGCGCACAAAAACATTTATTGATGACTAGCTGTGCCCGTGACTTCGTCCGTGTGGAATAGTGTATTTATATCGAGTCAACAGCCTAAAAAATAAGTTTCAAGTTTCTAGCTCTAAATATGACGATACTTCCATACAACTATTCATCCCCACCTTTCAACCCCTTACACCCCTTTTTTCGCATTAAAAAGTACTATGTCCTTTCTCAGGCTCTAGACTATCTGTGTACCAAATTTCAATCGAAAGGGTGACAGACAGACAGTTTTATAATATTTGTAAGGATAATATTGTGGGACACATCGACTATCTAGATCTAAGCATATTTTGTACAATTAGACTTATGGGTTGTAGATATGATAGAGTGGATAATAAAAGAATGAAGGTATCTAAATATGTTGATCTTTGATTATATTTGATATGTATACATACATAGAAACACCCAAACCAATATTAGAATATCAATACATGAATTAATTGTTATTAACTATTTATGAATAAACTTCAACTGCATATTACAAGCTAAATGATTTAAACATTATTTTCTTGGTATTTTATATAAATAGCTGCTCTTCCTCTCCGCTACTTTTGCCGTGCCCGACAGGGTCCATAATTGTCACTGTACCTAGTATTTAAGACCTTTTATAACATTATGGAGTGCAATAAAAATTTAAATGAATATTAGCACTAAGTGGGAATCAAACCCGCGACCTTTAACGTTGCGGTTGAATGCACTTCCGTCGCTTCCCATTGGTCGTCGTTGATTGCGGTTGTTTACCTTTTTTTTTCAACTTCTTTGTTTTATGTTTCAAGTGTTTCTACTACAACGACAGGTATATGAATGTCATACAGCTGTTCAGGTGTTTTTATTGTGTAAATAATAATATACACTAAGTTTTTTGTTTGAACAACGATCGCTTAAGTGTTCTTTTTTCTGCGCAAGTCTATGTGTATGTGCATGTATATATATTTATACATTTTAAACACGCACAGTGCATTTTAATGTATGAAAATAATTTAATTCCCTGTATTCGATATATTCCTTCCGTGCCAACTGCTAAACCTTCTTTATCAACAAGGCATGCTCCTAAAAGCTATGGTGGGGTACTGATGTTTACCAAGTTATGAAATAATTTATAATTTTAAAATACATACTTAAGTCGAGATCGCTTATATTCCTTGCAAGCATATTCTGTAGATAGGTACTTTTTATCCCAATTTCAGTATCAGTTAGAACCTTTTCCCATTATAAGTCTGTTATCACCGTTTGGACAGGTAGACGGTATTGATAGAGAGGGCATTGTAGCGATTAGGGGAGGTCAATGCTCACTCGACTATAATTTAATAGTTTTTTATTCTTAATTTTGAGAAAACCATACAACAACAAACAGATACAATTTTACCAGATGCTTGGAAACAAAATCTTGGGATTATTATTCAGAAAGATTGCTATCTAACTAAAATTTCACATAGTACTGCTGCTAAAGATTGTGATTAGGCTTTTGACATCTAAAAAGATATTGATAATGGAAGATAAAACTAGATACATTCTTATCGAGACGCAGTGATAAAGTTGTAACAATATCATTGGACTTCTTCTGAATAAAACTAACACAAGGTTTTGAGTAGTGACGCGTAGAGACACAAATATATTGAGGTGTTTCACAGGGCTCATTTTGAAGACCACTCTTGTTGAACACTATTTTAAAATCTATTATTTTGAAAGCCAGTGCTAAGCAGACGGACCAATTTGATATTTATCAAAACACCGAAAGGACAAGCGGTGGTAGTAATAAGTACACCGTCAAAAACGAAAATAACTTAACAGAACTAAACGTATAACGCAGTCTTGTAATCTAAAGTTAATTAATTACCTTCCGTCAAGTACTAGATGGAGTACAAACTACGTCAATGTATTTTTGGTGATTTTTATAAATCCTTTGAACAGGCCAGTTAGCTTGCACACTGTAGGATAGGTGTTAAGTAGTTAGTTAAGTTAGTAGTTAATTGAGTACGCAGGAAAGACAGCCAAACGTAAATAGTATATTCAAGTAAAGGCATATAAAAATGTATAGAGTAGCGAAACTTTCCTTTGATTGTGCTTGTAGGGATAATAGTTGGTAGCGTACCAACTTATAAAAAATGTTATTTTATTAATTAATTAATAATAATGTATTTATAACAATAAGAACGCGCAGCCAAAAGTAGGTAGCAACGTGTGCATAAAATTATCTATATGTTAAAAGTAAAAACTATTAGTATGTACGATATTGAGATCGTACATCCTTTAACTTCTTTCAATACTAGGGTGTCGTCTAGACCTCCTCTGAGCTACTAAACTTGAATCCTATTTGCTTTTGGACCTTTTTTGTTCTCCTTTGATCCACTAACACAGAGTAGTGTATTTAAAGACAACAATATACTGTATTAGAAATTTTCCTTTTTTGGATGTATTAAGTAATTGAAAAAAGTTAAAAAGACCTAAACCAAACAAGAATGTGGCCAAAAAAATCTATGATTATCTCATGCTTCTAAGTATTCAAGAGAAAATTGGTTCCGCACATCGAAAATCATGCATGGCACTCGATTCAGTTTACAAATGTCATAATCCGATCAAGTTACTAATTTTGGTTTCTAGTTATTAATTCTATTCCATATTTATTAATAAATCTATTAAGGTATGTAAATAAGACCAATAATTATGTAGGTTTTAGGTAAACATGTATGTTTTACACCTACACATGTACCTACCATGTAACAATTGTTTACAATTGAACAATAATGCGTGTGTTACAGAACATTGGGTTTACCTAATTGCCTATTTAGTTTTCACTTTCATAGCTCTTTACTTATCAATATCCGCTTAAAAATACAAACAAGAGAAGAAAAATCAAATACCAATATTCATTTTCGCTCTGCAATAAAATTGTACACTTCAAATTAATAAAAGTTAATCGATTAAGGAACGATATTACAACCAAGATACATGTATCATCCTTATCACCCTCCGCGCCTTTTCCCAAGTAAGTTGGGGTCGGCTTTCAGTCTAACTACGATACGGCTGAACTTTCATATCTTACGTGAAGTGTCTGCCATCAGACCTCTACAACCCAAGTACTAGGCGATATCGAAGTTCTGTAGTTAGACCAGGTTGTCGGACATTTTAGGGCTTCAACTACGCGTAAGGAATGCCACAGATGTTTGTATGGCACCCGGGAGCGACGGTTTAACGTGCTCTCCGAGGCACGGTGGGGTCTCAATATGTTAAGAATGATGAACCCATCCTAGACGGACCTGGCTAGTATTACTTAACTTTGTAATGTGCCAACCTACTCGGTTACCACTTAGCCACGAGCCCCTCTAACCTAGAAATATGTATGTGTTACATATTTAAACATTATGTGAAAACTGCTACATTAAGCTGTACGTGTCCAGTATATATGTTGACCTGTCACCTGTCACTGTACGGAAAGCTATACAATAACAGTTCAAGTTGTACTGGTCATTGAAATAAAACAAAATATGCAAAATTGTATATAAGTAATGAATGGTGGTTGAAATTCTACCACCAGGCGATCTCTACTCCTATCTAATATCTAATATGTAACAAGTATAAATAAAACATTGAAAATACTCCCGACATAAAAATCCTTTCAGCTGATGACATTCGAAAGGCTGAACAGATTTTCTTAAATTATAGCTAAGAACACTCTCGATCAAGTTACACTTCTAACAAAATAAAAAATAAACTAAAATCGGTCTATCCGTGTAGGAATTGTGATGCCATAGACAACGCGTTAAACTTATAACACCAGTACACCGGGGTTAAAAACGAAAGCTGATTAGTTCGTTGGGCAATCACAGAACAAAATCCAGGCATGACGCAATGCCGTTTAATTGAGTCTCCGATATCTTGAATCTTTAGAGTGTAGCGCGCATGCATACAGCATGCGCGCATTATGACAATTACACCAACACATAACGTCAAATTAAATCCTCACACTATAAAGCAGTCTTGAATATAAAGCCAAAAAAAACACTATATAATTTTTTAATGTATGTTCAGCCCTCACTCCGTTATTTATGAACCGATGTTGATGATTGTTCTTTTGTTAGATAGGGTATACCTCAAGGGTGGTCCCATGTCAAGGAAGTCAGGATCTGATGATGGGATCCTGATGAAATTAGAAGAAACCCTCTAAAATTCTGAAAACATTTTAACACAAAATTAAACCGATGAAAAGAACTAAAAAGCAAAAATTTAATAAACTTTTTAATTTTAAATAATAAAATGTTTTTTTGTGTGGCACCGACTCAAAATAAGTTTATATAAAAATTAAAAGTTTATGTAAATAAGCTCAATTCTCAAGAATTAAAAGGTTTACTTAATTTTTGCTTTTTAGTTCTTTTCATCGGTTTAATTTTTTGTTAAAAAGTTTGTTAAGCTACTTTGCATCTTATTACGCAGTTTTGAAAGTCGCATTTTATTTGAGTCTATTTCATGAGCTAAGACGCTACTCTTCAAGTGGTAGGTGATGGTACAGCTCGCAACAAGTTTACTCCACAACGTAAATAGTATACCGCAGAGAAGTCATATTCTTCTTCCTTTCCTATTGAATCATAACTTCCTTTCTTTAATCATTGGGGCAAAACGTATTCTTGTCGTTCAAAGTGTAGATCCCTGACATTACGTCGTTACGTCACAAATCTGTCGCTGACACGAAGATTGGCGCGAGTCGGGAGTTGGGACCGATATGGTTGCTTTATTGTTTTAAATTAAACAAAATGGGGCAGGCCAATCATGACATCCAGCCCTGCGACTGTGGATAGAATAAAGGTATGTTTCTTAACTAACTCACTATATTATTAAAGTCATAGCTACAAATCTGTTTAAATGATTTTCGAAACTATCAGTTTATATAAGTTTAGTAAAACTACAGAATACATAATAGTATGGTAAAACCAACAAAAAAAACACTTTAATAACGAACCGAAATAAAAAATAAAAAAGAATTCCATTATCTACAGTGGGTGTTTAGAACGCCTTTGCCTACTCCGTCGGGGTTACAGGCGCGAATGTATGTATGTACATAATACATATGTTTACATTCACTATTGTAAGGTCACCAAGAACGCTCTTTACCTCTTCATTAGCCATATTCACGTGGACACAAATAACAGGTTTCTTAAATAATAGTTGCGTTTTATTACTTTACCGTTATATTAATGTGGTGAACAATTATCGTCATATGATTATACAAATTAACACAAAACAATATTAAACTATACGTACAAACTTTCCTCTTGAATCACTCTATCTATTGGTGTAAACCGAATTAAAATCCGTTGCGTAGTTTAAAACATCTAAGCGTACAAACGGCGGAAACGACTTTGTTTTATACTATGTAAAGATTGATGGCGTTTTCTTGTTCTAAGTATTTGAATGTAACTTATGTTCCCAATATACGAATTTGTTTCCTTAACATTCGGCTTCATCATAACTAATATTATAAATGCAAAAGTGAGTTTGTTTGTTTGTCAGCCTTTAACGCCTTAACTAGTCAACCGATCATAGTGAAATTTTGCATACACATTGTAAGGGTACAGTAAAAGGACATAGGGTAGATAGATAAACTAAAAACTACCTGAACTATGTACAGATAATGCACAAATATAATAGATCGGAACATAGTTGGATAATCCACTAAATAGATAAGCTGATGAATATTCGAATTGAGGATGACCTTCAAGTTAAACAACAAAGTTATATTGTGTGTCGATGGTAGATCTTCAGTAGGAAAAAATACGCAATAAACAAACAAATGATAAACACTGTGATTACTGTTATCATTGTTTTTAATTGTCGCGACTTCTAGATATATTCGATAAACATTAGGATTTATTTCCGATATAATTCAAAGGTACGTTACCATTTACTTAATAGATTTTTCTATCGAATTGAACTTTGGTCAGGTTTGAACTGCGCGTCAATCCGTCATTTTACTGACTTCCCCGCGAGTTGCAAATTGCGAAAAGTACTCTCTGTACTTACTCTATATAATTTACGTTTGAACTCGATATTCGATCTTCACAGAGGTAAGGCATAGGAAAGAGGTGCTCGCATTGAAGCGGGTCCAGAAATACTTCCACAACACCGCTGATAATCACCAGTTCGCAGTGAGTGGCCAGTATTTTTGGACATGGTATCCACGTGGATACCATGCCCAAAAATACTGGTTTTTTAATATAAGTATATAAAAAACAACAATCCATTATTTGGTATTCACTCTTGTCAGACTATGGTTATATTTTTTTTCCACAATAATGTGCTTTTGTTATATCCGATGTAGGTAACAACTACTTCAGTCGCAGTGTCTATTAGGGCACAAAGGATCGTTTGATCGATTTTTTATTGCGGCTGTTTAAGGAATTCTTTAACACTCTGTCCTTCTCGTTCGGAAGACAGAAATGCTGTAACTCTTTTAGCTGTTGGTTCTTTTATATCCAATGTAGTTCTTTAGTTCCTATTTTTGGACGCTGCAGAATCAACATAAGAACATACAGAACGGTTGCAAACTCACTTTGTTAGTGTTCTGACTATTAGGTTAGATTGTGAGTGTGTATCGATCAGCTTTCCGTAATTCGTGTTGCCGAGAATTCCAGTTTATAATACTGTTAACTTAGCATCGAGAGAGACTCACGATCTGTTTACCTCTATGCAATTTTGATGTTTTTTGTCGTGTATAGGTTATACAGCTGAGAAATTGTTCAACTTTTAGATTCGATTGTTCCTCCTAAAAATTGTTAAGAGTTTATTTTTTAGTTTTTCTATTACTTCCTCTATCACAAGGGCGTCTCCTACTGAAGGGCCAGGGCCAGGCCAAATATATAATTTATAAATTTCGTTGGAAATGTTATAGATATCCTACAAAATTAGTATACAAGGACAATCTTTTGAAATCGGCCGTTGGATGTCAGCAGGGTGACCCTCTAGGATCAGTCTATCAGTTTAGCGATACACCAGATTCTTAAGGAGATAAAGTCAAAATTCAACATTTGGTACCTTGATGACGGAACCCTAGCTTGCATAATAAATAAATTCATATCCATAGGCTTAGAACTCAACTCTGATAAATGTAAATTGTTTATTTGTGACAAGACAGACAGACACTCGACTGTACATAAAAGTTTTAGAAAAAACGTCTCTCCGCCTTCTGGGTCCCCGATCTTCGAAGGTGGTTTTCAAAATTTTCATTTATTTCATTCAAGTGCTTCGATCATCACAACTTTGAAAACATAAAACACTTTTAGAAAAAAATGACAAAATTATTCAAAACACCCTTAGCTAAATTTTAAATGTGGCTTTGAACGACCGAGCCTGGCTCCGCTCCAAGCATCCTTACCGGTTCGTTTGGGTGTTCTTGGCGTTCACAAAATTTCAGATGTCAGCCTTCCAGCATTTTTGTCTTCGTTCCACGGCACATAATGGCAGATGGCTTGTCCCAATCTCTCTTACTTCTCTCTCTTACCTCTTAATCCATTCTGTCGTAATGCACTTTAAGAAGGGTTTTTTTTAATTAATACCACATCCAATGTTGCCGAGCGCGCTCGTTTGTTGGTTGTGGGAGAATGGGAATCAGGCCTGTGGATTCAGGCACTTCCATCGTCTAACATTGGCACCTTGTTGGACGATAACACATTCCGCCTTGCCACTTGCCTTCGTTTCGGAGCTCCTTGTGTTTCTCCGCATCTTTGTCACTGAGGAGAAGCTGACAGTCTCAGATATCATGGCCTATCTTGTAGCAGAAGCATAGCAGTATATCTCGACATGCCAATCGTAATGACATAATCCATCTTGCTCTTATTACCGTGCCGTACGTGAACCCAATGGCCTGGTACGAGACGATGGGAAGAGACGAGATGGTATATCATTACTACCATGGAAGATGGGTAGGCCTTTGGTGTGGGACACAACCTGCGTTGACACCCTCGCGTCATCATATCTTCCAAGTACAGCTGGTTGTGCTGACGCTGCTGCTGCATCAGCAGAAAGCCTTAAACTGGTGTAAATACAATAATTTAATCGGTAACTCAAAAACATTGAGCCGTTTGGGGTTGAAACGCTTCAATGTTTGCTCGCACTCTCGCTCTGGACTACACATAATCATGATTTCCAGCGAGAGACTACCTACACCGATAGTCGTCGCGAGCTCGGCACGTTGCTGCGCTCACGCTCAGCACTCTACCAAAGTGTGGAGTGCAGTGTCTTCGCAGCAGCTCCCACAGTGGTGGCACCCAGACATTAGCTCCCGGCCTATGCGACACAGGTACTTCCCGAAGCAGCTGGGTCCTTTGAATACCTGCGTCCAGCCTTACCACCACAAACGTGGCGTGCCTTGCACTGAGCCATGAACACTTGGTGGAGCTGGGACCGTTACTCCACGAGGAACAGGTCAGGTCTTGCTCCAGCGCCTCCCTGCGCCACTGGTACAGTGTTGCGAGGGTTTTCGCCTTCAGGTCCCATGGCGAACTTCAAGTGTTCAAGTTCAAGTTCAAGTGTGATGGCGGCAGTCTGCAGGGCTCGAGCCTCAAAGGCCTCCATATAGATGTCAGCAACAACGGGCGATACAGGGGAGCCCATTGCCACGCCATTGATTTGTTCGTAGAACTTATTGTCCCACAACAGATAGCCAGTTGTTAAGCAGTGTTTCAGTATTTCTGCATATTCCTCAGGCATGGTGTTCTCTAATAACTTCCTCCTAGTTATTTCTACATAGTCATGTACAGGTATGCATGTAAATAATGACTGTACATCAAAACTGACCATTGTTTCTTTTCTTCTCTAACATACGCTCTTGTGTTGCCTCTAAGTGGTGAGAGTACCTTAGCTACGTGCTGAGCCAGTCTGTAGGTTGGTGTGTCGATCTGACTCACAATTTTAATAGAGAAGATGGTTGGAACGTACCACCAGCTTGGGATCCGGTTATTCACTTACTCAAACCCAAGAAAATACAAAACAGCAAGGCTTCAAGACACTTTGAGCTCATTCTGCGTAAATAGTAACACCAACAATCAACAATCTTCGGGTACTTTGAGATAACTTTGCACTTCGATACATGAGACGACCACCATCTTAGTCTACCCGTGACCATGGCTGCTGAAAAGCAACTGAAACGTCGAGATTAGTATAGATAGTAAAATAACACCAAATAAATCGCGATAGAATCCGTGAAAAATAGTTTTATTTCAATGTGTAACATTCGCGTAAACTTTCGACAATATTAGTAGGTCATGACTAGGGATTGCAATCCCGCAGCACTTCATTTCCCACGGGATTGATTTGCGGAATTGGTTAATCCCGCGCTGGATCTCGCAGGATCTCGATCTCTAAACAAATTTAATTAAAACTACACGTTATAGTCCAAAAATCAACTTTTATTAAAAATGTCATATTTTTAAAAATCATTAATCCTGTTGTGTAACAAGCCAATGTACTTAACATTTAACAAAAGTATCTGACTTAAATAATAACATTTCTAGAAAAGTAATTAGAAACACTTATATGTAATAACGACTTTTCTTTACATAATCAGTCAAATTAGGTCCCAAAAAAAGGTGTATTGCTTAGCTGGAAGTTTTTATCACCTCATCACCTATATTAAATTCTTCCATAGATAGAATAGCCTTTAACAGTCTTTTAAATTGCTGATTTAGATTGATCCAGGCTTAATACAACAATCACAGTTTGCTAATCACAGTCATTATACGTAGCTAGATGCTGCGACTATGGCTAATAGTTGGCTACTAATTTTTGAATGTCTAGAGGGGGGGGGGGGACAGCTGCCCCACCTTGCCTCCCCCCCCCCTGGCGAAGCCTTTGCTCTATAATGGGAGAGGTCGAAAAGAGTAACCATAAGTAACCCTGTAGCAGTTGTGATGACTAACTTAATAAACGGATTTGAGTGACGATATAAATTGTAAAAAAAAAAAAAAGTAGATACAAAAGTATGTTTCGTTATTAAAATGGAACGGTATCAGTCGATATCAGAATCACTGTATTATTTTCGTTTTTGTTATTCTAATTGATTAATCATCGCTTTTATATTTTCATTGGGCGACTACATGTTTGTAGGCGAAAATATGTAATTGCCATTGTTAGGCTTAAAATGTATTTTATTTATTTTGCCACTGTTTGTAACACCTTTTTTTGGTGTCCCTTGTAACTACGTGAACAGATCTTAGAAGTCAATTTTAACTTACTTCTAATTGTCGTATCAAAATGAAACTTTGTATGTATATGTAGTTCGGATGACAATACTATAATTTGACATCTTGAACCTGATCTGATGAGTGATGAGATTTTAAGTTTTAATTAACTGATTTAACTTTATCCACCTAACAAGTAGAGACCTGATGAGTTTCATTGGAAATAAAGATAACACGTTTTAAAAGTGCACACAGTAACTAAAAAGCTACGGAAAGGCTAACTGTTAGTACCTACAAGGAAGATATTTAGAGGATAACTCTAGACTCTAGACACAAATTCCGGTTTTACAAAACCAGTTAAGCGCATGCGCACAGATCGGTTCTGCAGTCGCTAGGACAATATTGCATTTTGTACAATTTTGTTCGTTTCATTTGTTACACTAACTAAACTCAGTTTTCTAGTGTAGGATTATTTTATCATATAATATCATCAATTGATATAATTGATTGATATGTTAAAATAATGACTAATTAAATAACTTTATTCAAGGTGCATTACAATATTGATGCCTCAGGATGTCATTCTCGAATATGATTCATCCACTTCGGTTTATCCCATATCCAATCTATATCAGAATTCAGTGATCTATTTATGTGTATATAGGCAAAGATAAAACAGTTTGGTAACTTCTCCTCTTACGTTTGTTTACCGATTTACTTTTTTTTTGTTTAGTAGCTACTGAAGAGCTTTAGTTTGGATTTTTTCCTTCTTAAACTGACTGAATTACAACCGAATTTTGATCTCTGGGTAGGGAATGCAAACGCCACGAGATCGGGATTCCAAACTAAAGCTCTTCAGTAGCTACTAAACAAAAAAAAAAAAAAGTAAATTGGCATTGGCTAGCGATGCATTCCACGTAAACTCGGTGCGCGGGCCATGCGTTGACTGACGGGGATTTTCCATCGAATTAGTAGACTCTTAGAGCATGTTAACGTCCGTTTTTGCGCATTTATAACGTCTACAGATGGTCTCATATAGGAATAGATGAATCTTCATGAGTGTCTCTCACACTGACACAACTGGTAATTTTTTACAGTTATTGTAGTGCAAATAAGTGCTGAGTCTGATTTTCAGCTGATGGGTACAAAGCAACTAAAATAAGATGCTGTTTGTCCTTGGAGCTAGGCTTTTAAATGAGTAATTTCAACAGTATTCTTTACAGATATTATTTTATTTTTGTAATATCTAAAAAAACGTTGTTTTCTGTAGTAATAATAAGTACCTAATTGATTGAAAAAACTAAATATTTTTTTAAATTGATGTTGTGTCTTACTTATTCTCGAAAATACCGAGATTGCATTCTCTACCTCTGGGCGAGAAATAGTCATCATAATTTATCCGTAACTCTTGTTTAACAAGAATTTATGCGACACTAAAAAGCCAGTACACTTCTGTATGTTATTTCACGATGTTAAAGTTAATAAAAACTTGTAATTGAGTGTTATCGGTAGTGCGCTAGCGCAGCGGCTCACACCTCCACCGTGAAGATACGGCACATTGCGCTCGGTCACACTCCACGGTATTCAGACATGTTATAAATTATTATTTAAGTACACTTATTACGATTATATGATTTCTATTTAGTAATTTTACGAAATGAGAACTAGTTCGGTTATGCATTTTTATATTTAGATCACGCCTGTTTTTTATAAGTACCAATAAGGTTGCAAATCAGCGTACTAGCTCACTTGGTAGGTAGGACGCCATTGTTAAAGGGTACTTCGAGATCATCCTCCGAGTTCCTCACTTTCTTTCATAGCCTGATGACGTAACTACAAAATGCGGCAATTTCTTTAAATTTTGAAACCTTTCGTTTTAATATTTTGATGCATTTGTTGCAGCACTTTACTTTCTTTAGTGACTTGTCATTTGAAAGAGTGTCCCTGAGTTTTTATTTCCTGACTCTTTTAATTATTTAGGCAATTAATGTAACTTAATTCTAAGGTCAACGCTTGACCCACGTGATTAAATGATCTCATGTTCTTTCGTTTTCTTGAATCCTGCCCGGTATGTTGTTTACTAACATTCCAGTTCTGAGTTTTGGGAATCTTTTCAGGAATACTAGTTCTGAATTTACTTCTGATAATATCAAGTAGATGTTTTTTAATTGTCTATGATATAATTTAAGTAAAAGCTACTTACATATGAAATATTTAGACTTGATTTTGAAATATCGAAAAACCAGTAATAACGTAATATATATTTTTAATTAACCGGTAAAGGTCGTTGCCAACCGTTGCGCAGTAATATTCGAAGGCGGGTTGACTGCACTGACCGCTTTCTACCTTTCCATTGCTAGTTGACAAGGGCAAGGGACATCGTTGCAAAACCAATAACAGCAATGGAATAAAAACTAGGATAAGTGTTGCAATGTCTTAAAAACTTGCCTACTTTCAAGGTGACTTCATGAAACTTGTCTCAGTATTGAAGCCAGAGAGCGAAGATAGAGCGGTATAACTAGGGTCATTTTTTATTTACACTTGGAAGCAAATAAATCGAGCCACCACCGTTTTTGTTTTCTCCTGGTTATTATTTTCGGTTATATGTATTTTATCAGTTCGAAACTTATGTCATTTCAAAGTTGATTGAATTACCTTCAGGTGTTTTAAAATTTTCGCTGTTTGCTTTTTCTATTTAAAAAATCTGGTAAAGTGGTTTTGGTTTATTACACCTGTACCGAAGGTTGATTGTGGTCTGCATCTGTGTTTCGGTAACCATTAATTGTGATGACATTAATACTACTCCAACAGAAACTGCTCAAGTGGTAGCTTTACTCGAGGTCGGGCACGAACAGCGTGAAGTGGCCCATAGACTACATTTAAATAGTTCAAGGGTACAACAGGTGTAGCAGAGATACCTGAAGACCGGTGCTTTTGTGCGGAGAGCTGGAACCGGTAGACCACGGGTAAATACAGAACTTGACGACCGGTTTATTGCCACCACTTCATTGCGCGACCGTGGTCTCAATTCTGTTCAGCTTCAGCAGCAATCCGGGGAGTCGCAGTCAGGAGGTGGACAGTGACACGAAGACTGAAGGAATGAAATTTGACGTCACACAAACCTGCAACTGAGAGTTTGCTCAAGAACTCATTAATTGGACGTTAGAAGAATAGGGGTCAGTTTTGTTTTCCGACGAGACCAGAATCTGTCTCTTTAGTAACAAGAGGATGCACAGAGGACCTGGTGAACGAATTGCTCGATGCTGCATTCGAGAAACTGTCGGTTTTGGAGGAGGTTCTTATATGGTATGGGGAGGAATTTCCCCAGACGGAAAAACAGAACTTGTCTTCGTCGACCACGCCAACGATGGAAATGGTAGGCGTGATTTGACAGCTGACCGATACATAACGGACATTCTCCAAGACCACGTTGTGCCGTATTTTGGTTTTGTCTGCGAACATTTTATGTTTATGCATGACAATGCGAGACCTCATTGTGAACGAATCGTTACGGAGTACTTATCGGCGGTCGGGATTCAACAAATGATATGGCCAGCACCAAGCTGGACTTGAACCCGATTGATCCGTACGACCGTGGGTTCGATTTCCATTTCCAGATCGAGCCAGTCGGAAATTTGGCAGTCGGCAAAAGGTTCGAACTCACATGAAATAATGCAGTGTGTGATATACCTCTGCCTACCCTACAGGTTCAATAACCGAACATATCTGTTTTAAATAGACATTTTAGCCTAGTTTTCTACAACAGTAAGCAACCACTGTTCTAAGGAAGTTATTACTGAATGGATTATAAACAGGAGCTGGTCAAGTTGAAGTATCTGTTTTCCTTTAGCCGATCTAGCTCCAAATCACCTTGAGGTGCAGAATTTCGTGTTATTTGATAATATTTGTCTCATTTCTGTCGGTTATGGAGATATTATGTAAACGCAGCGTTGTGGACTGCACCACTACGGATGTTTACTACACATCGCCCAGTGCAGTCGGCTGCGCTCCAAAGGCAAGTATGTGTTTTTGGTGTACAGAAATGACACGTGGTACTATGTTTATAAATACTAGTAGACTTTGGAAGGTAATCAGCTTAGTTTGACTAGTACTAGCCATTTCTTGAATAAGGTTGAAGAATAATTTATAAAGCTGCCTCTTATAATAAGTCGCCTCGAATCGTTAGCTGAGCTATGCAGATAGGCGTACCTAATACTTCACAGCGACAAGGGTTTAGCAGACTTCAACTCGAATCGGACTCAATCAAATATCGAAGCTCGCTCGATAAAAAGGTACTCACTGTGTGTCATCTTGGTGTTATATATTATGTATAATAATAACATTCTCCACTGATTTGGTTCCCGCGGACTAGAAAGTACTTCGGGCACCAAAGAACAAAGTTCCTCTCAGTCACCTTAGGTTCTTTATATGTATAAAGATCGCTACAGGTGCCAAGTCATTTCCTGGCACTCCCTATAGTTGACAATAGAATTTTTCGGCTATACACGATATCGGCTACACATCTTTTATACAAATGCGTGTTAATATGTGTGTGTCTGTCAATGTGTTTGGGTGTGCGCTACTCATGGTGCCTGTGTGTTAATTTATACGTATACCTATGTGACACAGATTGTGCTACCGTACAAGTTACCAGTTAATGGAGTTTTAAGTTTTTACCTACATATTTTTGTTGTTATTTAACAATATCGTAAAAGTGAAATATGCAAGCGTTTCTAATAGGAAGTGTTGAGTGATCAATTTTTGGTATGACCGTTTAGGTTAATGTACTGAAAGGACAAATAATTTTGTACGTTAAGAGTACCTAAAATAACAAAAAGGCGTTCGTTTAAAGCAGTACTTAGATATGCTCTTTTGGTTTGTCATTAGGTAGAAGCGCTGTGTGATTGCTTGGCATCTTAAATAATAGAAATAAATTAACCAACTAAGTTCACACTGAGCTGTTGGTTACTCAATATAAGATTCTGGTGCCGATGCAAATTGTACAATACCGCTGACGAAATTCATCTTTTACACGACGAAGTTTTTGAAATGAGCTTTGATAGTTTGATTATCAACAAAAAAATATCTGAAATTGCTACCGAATCGAGGTCTTCGAACAGATTTATAAATTATTAGCTTTATAAAAGGTTTTTTTGTACCTTTCTTACCCCTGTCAACGTATACCTAAGCAAAATTTTATCTTGATCGTTCCAGGACTTAAAGCGTGAAAGTACAAAAAAACGAAGGAACTCAAATAAGCATTTATAATAATAGTTGGGACTATTTTAAAAGTGCATTAAAACGGTTCTTCTATCTCAGATCTATCTTAGCCGAGCGAGAAAGAGACGCAATCAGCTTTTGCCTAACCAACGGTTAAACCCTGACCTCGCGGAATGAATTAATAATAATTTAACATCTTGGAGCTGATCTGTAGACGGAGATAGGAAGTGGATAGTGAACTCTTTTTTCTTTTTAATAGATTTTGGAGATACCTCGACTCGTTAATGCTTTGTAAATATAAAATTACCATGTATAATATACGATTTCATTTATTTTGTTGTGTGTAAACACAATAAACACTCTCGTAATCGACTTTTCACAGATGTTTTGGATGTCAATTTCACGGATTAAGATGGTGGCAACAGAACTCTGCTGAATGAAACTTTTAGTTGATTCTGTCGCAATTTATTGAGTATTGTAATAACATGAACGGTAAATTCAACAATATACCGTTCATATTATTTTACATTTGTATCATTCTATGCGGGAAATATTATTGCCAAATAAAATGTTGGTTTTGAGATTAACTTAAATAATAATTGTAAATTAATACGGAGTAAAACAAAACAGAATGGGGGCCAACGAAGCTAAAGATAATACAAAAGAAAAGTAATAAAATAACATTATACTGAGTTTAGATTTTAAACTAGAATAAAACCTTTCGTGTGTGGTATTCATATTATTAAAGACTAGCAGCGCCCCGCGGTTTCACCCTCGTAAGTCCCGATACCGTGGGAATATCGGGATAAAAAGTAGTCTATATGTTAATCCACGTCTCCAGCTATCTACATACCAAGTTTCATCGCAATCGGTTCAGTAGTTTGGGCGTGAAAGAGTAACAAACATCCATACACACATACATCCATACATCCTTACATCCTCACAAACTTTCACGTTTATAATATTAGCAGGATAAACTTTTTTACTCACGTGTTTATTTCGGGTCTACCCGACTAGTTTCAGACCCTACGGGGGCCGCTTCACCACTTGATGAAGGGTCCGAAACAAGTCGAGCATCCCCGATTGTCAAATCCTACCCCATTCATCGTTGCTACTATCATTAAAATAATATATGTGTAAAGTTTCAATAGATTTTGAACACTTTGAATGCAGGTGCTCTTAAAGCACTCAATCATTATCAAGTAAATGTACTGTTTATCTCTACGCTATCGGTGTCAGAGCTAGTCCGTAACGTAACTCATCGGTTCAAGTAGTCAGAGCAGCAATCGTCTGTAAATTATATTTGCTGAGGTTCTGTTGCGTGATTACATTTAAGATGAGATTTAAATTAAGAGAAAGGAGTTGGAAGTATTACTCAATAATTGAATGTTGACTTACGTGTCCATGTTTTCTTAAGATATGTACCAACAAAGAAGAAAGAAAGATTAATTAGAAGTAGACTCTTATGTTGGTGATTCCTGTACGGTCAAGACTTATGTCCCATCCGCATTTATTTTTAGTTGTTTACTTACTAGCTTCAAAGTGGACATTATACTGAAGTTTAGGGCATTTATTTTGACCTTTCGGTTGTTTATTAGGTTCAAACTAAAATTTCGACGCAGTCTTCCCATCGTCTAAATGGCAAAAAGTTGAATCTTTGACCTATAATATCGAGATTATATAAAGGTTTCCTATTCAATGTACGGCTGACATAAACTGTAAAACAGAATAAACACTACACACTACATTGTTTTATATAGGCTTGCTTGACGTATGTATTTCCCTTACTTTTTTTACGAGCTGGCATCTTACCAAATTTTAAACTGTGCATATTAATATGTACGGACATACATCATAGTTATTTTGTAACAGTCAAATTAAGGTGATGCAAAGATTAACATTGTATGTATGTATGTATGTAAAATATGGAAAAAAATCTTTCTCTATCGGGATCAATTATTACGTATCCCTTTTTTCTTACAGTCATATAGTTTCAATAAGCTACTGAGCTGTGTATGTAAACCAGTTACCTGCCCGATTTACGAACCCATTGCAGCTCTCCATCTATAGGTTGTCTGTAAGAAATCGCAACTAGCGATAAGACTGCCGTTTGTACCGGTTATCAATATTTATTTCATAATATATATTTCTATCGTGTACAATAAAGTATATTAAATCATTATGTATGTTTAGAAAACTCACACTTCGAGCTTCTCTCGAGGAAATTATTTAAAAGTGAGGCTTTAATTGAACACATATCAAGATATACTACAGAAACAAAATTGTACATACCTAACTACAAAATTATACAAATTTGAAAACCTTTTCCGGAAAACGAATCCACTAAATAATAAACACTTGAAAAATAATATTTGAGATCTCTGAAACATAAAAAAATAACAACTCTATTCTTCCTCATCATTTTTACTTTTAATTTATGATCAGTGTTCAAACGTCTGCACTGTTCTGTAATTTGTAGGTACAAATATGTATTTATTTCAAAATTACATACTCGCCTACACCATTTGTAAAAAAAACATGACAATTAAATACATAATTAATTATCTATAATTAAACCCAAATTAAGAAACACCAAATAAAAATACAAAAACAATAATAGTATGCCAAATACAAAAATGGTATTAAGTCTAAATGTTTTTAACATCACAAGTAAATAAAGCCACACACTGCGCACGCGCATCTTGTTCTCAATCTCAAGGCGATCAACATGTAATCTACTGAATGTACTTAAAAATACTTGTTCTTTGGAATTCTCTTTAGCATTTAAACAATAATATTGAGTTAATATCGTAAAAGATTAACACACGAAGAGCTACCAACCGAAACTTACACAAAATGTTGTCATAAATATGTTGGCTTCGAGTATTTTATTACGCCTACATTTAAACGATTATTTCCGAATTTTTGAGTTTGAATTTGAACATCTTTTAGGCTGAAAACTTTGTACATAATAAATATTTAGCAAAGTCTATAGCACATAGTAATAAGGTTTGAAATCTTATGACTTTGGACTGTCTCTATTATCTCTTCTGTTACCATTGTAGGGATCAGGGAAGTTAATATTTCTGTTATATTCCAATTTAACCGCTAGCTAGCGTACCTCATATTGACTCGAGTTACAAAACTCAATGGTGCTTTAATATACTTCGTAGCATACTTCTTTGTGCCGGCTCAAATGAACACAATACAAAACAAAGCATCTTTGTGAATTGTACTGTATTATTAAGCTAATTAGGAAAAGAAACTGAAAAACAATTTTTACCTAACAAGAATATAAGTAATACTCGTAGTTTTAATTAAAATAAGTAATATACTTAGTTTAAAAATAATAACTATTGCGAAATGTTTCTAACTAACACGTTTTTATTAGCTTCACTTGTAAACTAACCGTGTAAACAAATCTTGGAAGTACTTCTAATTATCGTATCGAAATGAAACCTTGTGTGTGCATGTAGTTTGGATGACAATAGGTTTTTTTTTTTTATTATTGAATAGGGGGCAAACGAGCAGACGGGTCACCTGATGGTAAATGACTACCGCCGCCCATGGGCACCTGTAACTCAAGAGTCACAAGTGCGTTACCGCCCTTTAAGGTGGGAATAGGGGAAGAGCGGGAAGACGGGGGATGGGGATTTGAGGGGAGGAGAGGGGGAGAGGGGAAGGATGGGAATAGGGGGGAGGGTTAGGGCCTCCGGTAACCTCACTCACGCGGCGAAAAGCAATGCAATCATTGTTTCACGGCTGGTTTTCTGTGAGGCCATGGTATCAAGCGGAGTCGAGCCGGCCCATACGTGCCGAAGCATGGCTCTCCCACGTAAATACGCGGTACTATAATTTGGCATCTTGGAGCTTATCCGATGATGGAGCCAGACGGTGTATAGCGGAACTCTTCAGTGGCTACTGTAAACCACTCGAGTTTGGGCTCATATGATCGCTTCGACGAGTCCAAGATACTGGGCTTGGTGACGATGGTCTGATGATGAAGCCAGGAGGTGGATACTGGAATTATTTTTACTTTTTAAGTTACATTCGCCATTAAAGTTTTTTTTTTAGTTTTACTTAACTATAGTATATTTTTTTAACGTAACATACACTATGGAAAGAGTCCAGTTTGCAGGTGGCAGGTGATAAAACTTCCAGAAATTTAAGGGTGAAGTTTAAATGTGAAGAATGTAATATACTTACCGATACTCCTACATCTCGAAACAAAAATTACCGAATCAACAACAAAGCAAATTAAGTAAGCCTGTTAGGTAAGTAGATTAATGAATGATTCAATTAATAATTGCTTCAATTAATACATCGTGGGCGTTTATTATCAAGGATTCGTGTGAGCACCACGCGATAAGCGTACCTACATGATTGACCTATTACTCATTTCATATTACCTATTGTAACATCTTGATTTTGATGGACTCATTTACTGATATTACTTATGTGAAACTTTTGTCTCTGCCGCCATTTTATAGTTTATGGCCCCCATTTTGGTTTCAAACAAATAAAATACTTTGAATAAAATCCATTTATCCGTTAGGATCCGGATTCTTGGAAAAGTGGTTGCTAAAAAAAAAATAGTAATCATTTTCACAGAATAAAACGTATACTTTAATCCCTTACTGGATCTAGGATAGTCAAGAGATCAAGCGTGTCCAACATGGTCTAACTATATCCACTTGTGGTTATCGAACATTCGCGAATGGAATCGAGACAATTGTAGATATCCGGAAAGACGTGGTAAGACTGCAAGCGGAGAGCTGACCTTACTCAACTGAGTTTAAAGTTACAAGAGACAAATAACAATCCCTTACACCATGGAAATTGATTGATATAATTATAGGTCGATTGCTGAGAGTTAAATCTCGAATTAAGCGTAAGATTTGACACGTCCTAAATCCATGGTTTACGAGTTTCCATAATGCAGCGAGTTCATTTCAAGCAAAAAGACACATGTTAAATTGAAAGCCATTTAAAAAATAATCTACATTGGTCCAGTTATGGAACGGTCAAATAATTATGACAGGACGTAGGGCTTAATGCATTCTGGAGTTAAATAACTTACCTAAATCTATTTCAATTGTTTTTCATTTAGGTTTGGAACGTGTCGATGTTGTGCCAGTTCAGTTTTTGCGTATGTATACACTGATAACGTATCAGGTACTAAAATAAATAATAATTATTACCTACTCTGTGGTTTTAAATGCATACCTCACGAGTACTTAGCGGGTTATAAAGACTTGATGTACCTAATATAGGTATCTACTATTAAGTATTGGTTGTTTAAATATCACATTACTGTAGGTATTGTCGAGCACGTGATATTATTTTTTAATTTTGTGGTTCAGGATAAAGAGATCGACGTTTTTTTACAAGAACTAGTAAAATACCAGTGTAAATAAATAAGATTTAAGAAGGTAAAGTGAAAAATAATTAAGTATTTTATAATTCAATAAAAAGAAAGACCACGATTAAAGGTAGTTTTTTTTTTAATTATTAACATGTTTATTTCTTTTAATTAATTTTTATTTTACTACTTTCTCAGTGTCATTCATATTTTGCTACATACACACACACTACATAAACAAATATATTATGGTCTTATTTAATTCCTTGTTTTTCTTTTTTAATCTTTTATTTTGTCATTTTAACTATTCAGGGACCAGTGTCTTAAAAGATTTATGATATTCAATCAGTCAATAAAACCGCAGGCACTGCGACCTTGTCTCTGCCTGCACACAGCTGATTGTTCTTACTCCGCGGGTCCACAGATTACATCACAGTTTAGAACTTTATACAATCATCTAACTAGCACGTATTATTTATTATCTACATAATTGTACAAATACGTGGGTTATATAATACCTGTACAGTGCTATATAGGTATTATCCTACTAATATTATAAACGAAGTTTGTCAGTATGGATGGATGGATGGATGTTTGTTACTCTTTCACGTAAAAACTACTGAACCGATTGCGATGAAACTTGGTATGTAGATAGCTGAAGACCTGGATTAACATATAGGCTACTTTTTATCCCGATATTCCCACGGGATCGTGACTTACGCGGGTGAAACCGCGGGGCGCTGCTAGTTGTATATACGACGTGTAGTGAGTGTAACCTTGAGAAGGTTGCAACTGATGAGCCTCCCCATAATTGGTAATAACACTTACAACTGAACGTACGCTACGTTTGTTGAAGCTCCTGATTTAGATTATGTAAAACCCTTAGCATAGTAGCTTTCTGCTCGATTGAATCATGCGACTTGTCCCTCCCCGATATAGAAGACCATATTTAAAAATGTTTCTAAAATAATATATCTAAATAATAAAGGGTTGGGAGGAGATGAAGTACGGTACAGAACAACGACGGGGGAAGGTGTTTGAAATTTACAATAAACCGGACCGCCATTTTGTACCGGCTTTGCTTACCAGGGCAGAATGCGCCTACCTAAAGAGCATTTTCGTTCATGAATTCAATATGGATGTCTGAGAAAACCTCATTGAAAGACGAAACCCTGCGTGCTTTTGTAGAGAGTTGCCAAGACTTTTCTATCTTATTATAGCAATACATTTACCGACAAAACGTCATATACTTTGCATTCAACACCCCCCCTACCCCCATAATATGCCACCGCCTGAGGGTAGAGCTATCTTTTTGTGCTTACAAATAGGAAAAGTCAAGAACAAGACAAGTCACAACATTCTTATTGCAAGAACTAACTTTTAAACTTTCGCGTTCCATGACAATTAATTAATTCACGTATAAATACACAGTTATTGCTGTTAGTGTCTCTAGGTTACCAACTTACCACGTAGTACGTACGATCAGGTGTGGCGTCTACGCGTCTGCCTGTGCACAAACTGTTATAAGTTTGCGCACAGGCAAAATAAAATATAAAATAACAGTTGTGCGAAGAAAGACAATTATTAGTAAAACATATATTTCGAGATAATAACGAATTACACCGTTTATTTTGGGTTTTTTTTTTCACTAGTACCATTAACACTGATAATTTATTATTATTGTTACATGATACACAATTAATTATTATTTTAATTTTTTGCGAAATTATTGTAACTGCGTCAGCACGCATCACGCACCCTCAATAACAAAATGTAACCGACGAGACCTCCTCCCCACACACACACACACAATAGAACCATTTATCTAAGTCCGGAGGCTCCGGAGGTATCGTTATTATTCATGTACCTATCCAGTCAAATTGCAATTTAGAGCTGGCAAAGTGCGAAGCTGCGGTGTGCGGTTGTATAGCGGCCAACAGCAGCAGCGCGCCCCCCACCACTGACTACCGGCTGGATCGGACATTTGCGATTTTTGTAAATCGACTTTTTCAGTTTTTCTACTTCACTGAATGAAACCGCCGTAACACGTTGTAGAGGAAGTCTCAACGAACAAAAGCGTTTTTGAAAATTCACTCTAAGTTGGAACAAAACTTTTTTAGGGCCATTCTCCCGAAGGATTTTTTTCAGTTTTTTCAAAGTTTCGCAGTAAGTAACTAAGTTTCAGTTATTGCTGAAATTTGTGTGCTTATTGGGGGCTATGAAACCCACATTCTCACCAAATTTCAGGCCTAAATATTCATTAGAACGAGAGTTATGAATTTTAGAAAAAAACTGAAATAAACGCTGTTTTATGCAATTTACAAAAAACTACTAATCCGATCGGGGCTGTTAAAGTAAAAATTTTTCGTCTTTTAATGTGCAATATTTATGTCCAATCACACGATGCAAAGTTTACGCGTAAATCGAAAAAAAAACGGTTTTTACGATATTTCTCAATTTTTTTGACAGTGACACCATGGGTGAATATGCTTTGAAATGAAATATGTCAATCGTGACGTTTTTATATAACAAAAAAACCGACTATCTCAATTTCACCCATTTTTGAACGTTTGTCGGCTTTATTACAAATTTGTGCGGTAGCGTGATCCTTCCTTTCTATATCGACATGTCCGATATTTGACAAACATGTTACCTGAACTCAAATCACTACGAGTGTTCATTTATACAACATTCGGAACGAGTGTGTAGTGTTTTGTTATCGAAACTCGTGATAACTCTATCCTTATATTTTATTATTGTAGTAAAAACATAACAAAAATTCAGCCTTGGGGAATTACGGCGTTTTTATCGATGGATTTCATCGCGTGAACCATTAAATTGAAAGTTTTGAAACAATAATTTAATTTGTGTAAAGAAGTCAAACAAGAAAAGTTACTTATTTTTTAGGAACACAAGGTGAAATAATTGATTTTAAACTTTCCCAACCCATTAAACCCCTGACGTAAAAACAAGAGGTGTTATAAGTTTAACTATGTGTATATTATATGTATATTATGTGTATATTATGTGTATTAGCTCCTAAAAAGATAGACTTTGATTTAGTTGTTTTTGTTTGAAAGGTGACTTGATCGACAGTGTTCTTAGCTGTAAATTCAAGAAAATATGTTCAGTCGTTCCAAAATCATTAGTTCTTTTCTATTTGTTGACGGGATTTTTAAGGCGGTTATTTTACATTTTAATTTATTTAGATGTGTAGATCGAGACTCCATCACGGCAACGTTTAAAAATATACGATGCAATTTATTTGTAGACACACGTACGTAGGTAGGTATATTGCGATAGTCGGTGTCATAATGATTGTTATTGTATGAGCGATACCTATTACCTGTCAGAAGAGGAAAACCTACACTCGTACTCCTATAACAGGTGGCGGGTAATACCCGGCGAAGTGCGTCCTTTGAGAAAAAAAAATGACTTTAATAATAGTTTATGCATATTATGAACATATATTGCATTTTTTCTCTTTTTGGCTTTTCTCTCTCTTGATGGTAGGCGGTTATCAGGCCCTGTGTAACTTAAAAGATACTCCAATGACGTCAGATGTGATTATTAACGAAAACGATATTATTTTATTATTGACAGCCAAATAACATTGTTAGCCAGGGTTTAGACGAGCAATTAATAATAAGCAAATATGTAAACTTCTTTTGTATATCTCGAAAACAGCTCTAACGATTTAGATCAAATATTATATTTGGATGAGGTGAGATGTCTTTCCTGAAAATAAGGGATTTTACAAAAAAAAACGTAGAGCAAATCTCGGTCGCGGAGGTACTAATACTGGAATAAACCTTCGGTCATCGAAAGCGAAATATACAATTAAACAATTTAAAATAAAATCTGTAGAGATCTCAGGTCGGAAGTACGTTCCTAATATCGGAGTCAAGGTGAGTCCAGCTGCGAGTTTGCGCAACCGTGGTGCGCCCGCGCAGCTCGCCCTGCACACTGTGCGGTGAAAGTTTATCTTGCACAACTGCAGATGTCGTACTTAGCTTGTAAAACAAGTAATGGCTATTAGCAGAACACTAAGATGTATATTATTTATTTTGTATTGTTATATGTAGTACACCGACAGCTACCACTTACTCAAGTCACTAAATCCATCCAAAGGCTGCCTGGTAGAGATTGTTATTAAATTACATTAAACTTAAAATTTATCGTCATTCTAATGGCATACAATAAAGAATATTCTATTCTAAAATTTGCCAAACTCTTGGATAGAAAAAATAATTGTACAAAAAAACATAACAGTACGTTACGTTACGTATACAGGCTGCTACAGCCAGGTGTGGTCTTATTTTAGGGTTGTATAGTAGCTTAAAATTGACCAATACAGCTAATATTTTGTAAGAAAGAGAGCTGACCTGAATCAAACTATGAATATTTAATACCAAGGGTATTGATGGAATATCCAGATTTTTCTGAAAATGTCTGACCAGAAATACTTTTTTTAAATCAACAATTTAGCGGCTTCGCATAACGCTAATAAAATTTGACCTCTCCTTTCTGTTACACTCTGTATAAAATATTTAAGTTACAATACCTAATACCTGACAATATTGAAGTCTTCTAGATGCAGAGGTTTAAAGCCCACCTTTATAATCTAGAAACTTATAAAACAGGCGAAACAAAAAAGGTATCTCGAGCTATATCGAGCCTTGCCAGTATTCGACATCATGTAGCCCATTTGTAACTTCTCGAGCAGAAATACTGAACAAACAATTTTATTGTTTTGCTTTTAAAAACAACCTGCATTTGTGCGTGTAACATATTCATTTAAAAGTATTAAGTAATGTTTACAGGCTGTTTTCAGAAAGGTGTAGTTATATTTCAAGGTCGCATTAGACTTTAAGCGCTAACAATTTTTGGAAAATTCGTAATAACAAAAATCTTATTTTGAAAATGACATGACATGACAATGACAATTTTTGGTATCATAATTATAAGGGAGATCGCTGACAGGAATGGAATTGTGGGTATTTAATACCAAGGATGTTGATGGAATATCCAGATTTTTCAGAAAATATTTACATAAAAAATTAAAAAAAAAAATTCATAGTATGCTGTTTAGAAATGTGCACCTCCGTGCAAAAAAGAGCATTTTCGACATTTCGCATTTTTTGTCGACTCCTAAAATTTGACCATGCGTTTCTGTAACAGCCTGTATATTGAATTATCATTTTTGTAAATACCCGTTAGAATTTCTCGGGGACTTCCTTCCTAGGATATACCCGAGTCCCTTGCGATAGACTTACTTGTGACGGAACACCGTGTGGGTTTAGTCGGTTCGATTCCGACATACCACTTCACCAATAGCCATGGTGAGGTGATGACCCGTGGGGGTAAAAATACCCGTTAATAGTAGTAGTTAGAATAATGTATGGGAAAAAATTAATGGCGGTGACCATCGATCATCAGTCAGACAGTTCTGGTGATACAATGAAATGAACGAACAAGTATTAGATTATAATCCAGGTCTCCAGCTATCTACATACCAAGTAGTTTAATTAAAAACCATTTAGTAATTTTTGCGTGAAAGAATAACAAACATCCATACGTTCTCACAAACTTTCACGTTTATAATATTAGTAGGATCTGTAGAGCACATGCATTTACGAAATATTGATAGTGAGACGCACGAATGTTGTCGAATCTTTCATTATGTTACAATATATTCATCGCTTGTTTTTAAAACATATTTTCATACTTTAGTCATATGGCATTCTAATGTACCTTTTTGTGTCAGCTGTACTCACACACAATACAGCAAATAACAAACAGTGGAGTATACACATGATATGAACAATCGGCCCCGTTCGTCTAGTGGTTAGTGAGCCAGAGGTCGTGGATTTGATTCTCACCCAGGATCAATATTTGTGTGATGAGCACGATCATTTGTTCTGTGTTTGGGTGTAAGGAATGCGGTATAGTGAGCAATTATTTCACCGTACCGTTTTTAAAATAACCTTGATATATCAGTGTATCGAATTATCGATCAACTGATATTTAATATCGAATAACGAATATTTTATAATCATAATATCGTTACCGATTCTTTGTAACCCGAATACGGCGAAGTAAAAAGGAGGGTTATGATTTTAAACGGTTTTGTATGTATGTATATTCAGCTGTTCCCTCATAACTTCTAGAATACTTATCATAATTTGACAAATGAGGCATCGTGGGAAGCGTCTTGATTGTCCGCTGGTTCAAGGCCATGCGTCACATTAAATTGAATATGGCTACCACGGCTATCCTCTGAACATGATGTGACACTATGAATATGTGTGTGAATGTGTGTATGAATATCGCTTTTACATATCTGTGGAAATAATCCTGCTTGAATTTTTTTGAGCGATATAACAGAGTTTTTTCGAAACAAAGAAATTATCTATTTGCACTCCTTGCAGTAATTTTATAAGGGCACCAATATCTTCGATTTTTTTCGGTGATACATAAAAACATTGTTCCATCCAACTGTAATGTATTATTTTGCTTAGCTATTATAGTATTTTTAGCAGTAGGTACATAATAATCAGACAATAAAAGTATTGGTTGTCTGTAAAGTCCGTTTACGGACGATAATTTTACGTGATAACGTGACGTATTTTTAAAAGTCTGGTTAAAAACATTAACTAATGTTTAATTTTCAAATATTATTTGCAGTTTTTGCAAATTTATTCTGTTTAAATATAATTACGAACAATTAGTTATAGAAATAAACTGAAATCAAATCAATGTCAATACACGAACGCTTAGGCCGATCGTGCCTCTCTATCGCTTGTTCCGCGGTCTCGCTTGCACGTTCGGCTCAGGCGGAACGTGACAATTTTTCGTGCGTGCAGCCGGCGTTCACCGATTTATAAAACGTTATCACGTCAAAAAATAGTACAGTGGTAACGTATAATATATTACATACATAGATATTACAAGGCTGGCAACCCTGTTGTTGTACCTAGGTATAGTACCTACTCCACAACTGAACAAAACTTTTATGTTTATTTAGAATGGCAATTCGTCGCATTTCAGAGACAACGTATCTGGAATTCACCGAGCGGGTGTAATGCGTCATTTTCGTGTGTAGTGAGTTAGTGACACACGAAAATGTTATTGTTACATTCAACTGTTTAGGTTTGGGAGTCGAAACAGTTTCGAGGAAAGTGAGACTGACAGTATTCGTCCTCGAAACATTTAAAATTGAAATAGATTTTGGTTGTTTAACATAAATAGATGAAGTACATATTAGAGTAGTCGTCGTTACATTAAGAAGCTTTTTAAAAATAAATCCTGGCAAAAAAGAAATTACTTATACCTTAATTTTCTTTTTTGTGACTTTCACAAGTTTTCCTGTAAGGCTTATACCGTACCGTAAGGCGTAGGTATTAACTTCGTTGCTCTTATTTAATATTTATTTTTTTTAATATAGAGAGAGAGAGATAATATAGAGAGAATATCTTTGTCTATGAAAAAAAGAATGAAATGCAAAAATATCTAATTAATTGTTTCATAACTTACTTACGCATTCATGGTATTTTCATACTATTCAAAGTACAGTACAAAGTACAGAGTGCACAGCAAAAACTTAAACATGTAGATAAAATAATTACCTGTGAAGCATATGATTGACATAACTGTGTATTTCCGTTCAAATTAATTGTACATTCAAACCACACAAAGCGACGTCTATCTTTACTCCTCACCTCTCGTCCAATTTTCCTCGTATTTTCAGTCACAAGTTGTTTAGCTGACATTCTCTCTAAGTAAATAGGGAAAACTGTGTAATAAAATCACGAATATGAATAGATGCAATTTTAACCACTCGCTAATGTTTATGAGTTTTGTATGTATTAGATGATAAGCTTGTGGTAAACATGTGCTGAAATTTTATGATATTTTATATACATTAGGGAACCAAACAAGCATAGTATTAAACTAAAATAATGTTCAAGTTAAAACTATAGTCACAGAATGGTTTTTTCTCTTTACTATGCACGGAATCACTATTCAGGTACATTGCCATAATATTATCACATCCAGAAACATTTATTTACAGTTTACACACACATACTGAAAGATACTTTTACTCGCAACACATCATCTTACAACAAACACACAATTACGCCTGCACACACACGCACACGTGCATAAATTTGCACACACACGCAAATAAAAGTCAGTTGTACGATTTATTTATTTATTTCTAGCAACTCGCCCCGGCTTCGCACGGGTACAAATTATACACCTAAACCTTCCGCATGAATCACTCTGTCTATTAGTGAAAACCGCATGAAAATCCGTTCAAAAGTTTTTAAGTTTATCGCGAACAGACAGACAGACTCGGCAGGGGACTTTGTTTTATAATATGTAGTGATAAAGAACAATACATCTATGAGGTAATGTGCAATGGCAAGCACCGGTCTAAAATAGAGGGTGCAAGGAACTTCATGGCGATTCTTCTTTATAGGCTACACTGGGCCCCGACACAGCCGCGATAGGACTCCGTGACGAATCACCGTTTGGTTTTAATAGGTTCGAGTCCAACAAACCATGCTACCGTTTGAGGTAAAGACACAACGAGTACAACGCGAACGTTTCCCCTCTCTAAAACATGATACGTGATCAAACATAACATAAAACTATGACAGGTATTTCGTTTCGAAATTTGACTTTCCGCTGAAGGAAGTTGCCCTTCAGTCGAAGACTTCGCTTCTTCAAAGTCTGAGGGTAAACATCCTGGCATGCCCTACCTGATATGTAGTTCTTATTACTCCTGATCAAAAGTTAATAGGATATAACATAATATATTACCACTCACTCTATAACAATTCTGATTGCACCTGTTGTTTGAATTATAAAAAGAAACTCACCTTCTCCCCTCTTCAACTTACTAAACTAACCTTAACGAAATAATAATGATGGACTTTCTATTCCAGACGAAGAAGAGAAGTCATGGAGCACGTGCACGACCACGCCGGCATGGACCACGGCAGTATGGACCATGGAAGTATGGACCACGGTAGCATGGGTCATGGTGATCTCAGCCAATACGATATGGGAGACGCCTGCGGACATGGTGGACACAGCCATGCAATGGCGGTCAGTGTCTAATGTCTTTATATTGCATATATATGTTATGTTCAAAAACTGGGTTATATCTCGTAAAGAATCTGCATTTGCCGAAGTTTTCCAATTTAAAACTAAAACATTTTTGCCTTGGAGTTTCTTGAATATACAACTCCAGCATGTACAGATTAGAACAGAACAGGCAACTAGCTTCACGACTGACTGATTCACACTGACTCCTACTCCTGACAATTCAAAAGTACCTATAATTGGTTTAATTGAAATAAATGATTTTGATGTTGATTGATTTTGTATGAGGAGTGTCTTATGTGAGCGACTTGGCACTATTAACGTTGTGCGAGTCAATATTCTGTTAATACAAACTTTGGAGAGTTAGCCAACTGTTTGTGATTGTTCGGCTACAGTCAAGTATGATGTTGATGTGTTTAATTGCAATAAATATATGTTCAGAACTTCATAAGTCAACAAAAATCCGCATTTTAACATTAATTTTATGTTACTTCAGCTGTAGAAACCTAATAAAAGATGCGTTAAATCTACAATTCTGACTAATAAAATTAATTTATTCAACTATTGGCCAGTTACAACAACAAATAATTTTGAATTTTATTAATATTATTAAGACACAGAGTTCGGTAAATACAAAAAAAAATCATAAGTAAATACCACGACAGGATCTTTGACAAAACCCCTCGATAACCTCCTACTAAAAGTACCTACTTTGTAGGAGGCAAACAAAATTGGATCCCCCCGAATTGTATTGCTCGCCTCCTGTTGTATTTCTGGTGGTTAATAGAGAGACCGGATCTTCACATTGAGAGGATAGTGTTTAGAACGTGTGAGGTTTTTGTTAAGCACTGGTAACCGCCAGCCGTCAGACAGATCCCTGTTTACCAAATTAGTTTAATAATAAAAAACCACTCTTGCGATAGAAAGTCATAGTCTTTTTAAATGTTACTGAACTAAAATATAAATAATTATAAATTTTATCAGTAAGACACATGCTGCAATTATTACACCACATACGGATTGTAATTAATTAAAGTTTTATATTATTATGGATTCCAGTGTTACAATATAAAGTTAGCATTCACTTTTTTATGCATATAATTACTTATACTTATAATATTACTGATCAAGCCCTTTAAGGTAAGCGACATATTTGGCGTTTCACGCTGCCGAAACTCCGGGTCAGAGGCATAGCAGCTTCTGTTGTCTAGGGTGTACCGCGACACGCACACGCACATGCCCATTACTAAAACACATAATTTCATGACTCTTTCCTGGCTTGCCCCCTATTCCGTGACCAAATTATAGGTGGCAAAATGTGGGTGCTTATTACGGCTCTGCCTACCTCTACGGGGATACAGGCGTGAGTGTTTGTATGTGTGTTTGACTACTTTCATTACAATGGCAGCCCTGATTTTTTTAAATCAACAATACTGTCAACACAATATTGAGTTTGTGGTAGGCACTGAAAATCAGTACTGAGGTGGCATTTGTCCATCGCTGTGTATACTGAGGGTCCACTTATTTTCTAGGGCACGGTGTACAATCCTCACCAATATAAAAAGTTCTTTTTTGTAATTAATTATTTAGTTAACATTTACAGAAACGTGGTCGAATACGTGGCATTGACGTGTCATATCAGTGTCAACTAACAATGACACATCGACAAACTGTTACCTATTATTAAAATTTTAATTTTTTTTTTCACTCTTCTATATGATGTTATTATACCAACAACGCAGATGGCTCTTTTACATTCTTGGTATTCCATTTCGACTAACCTTTTGGTGTAGTGGTTAATGATCTTGACTGCTGAGCCAGAGGTCTTAGGTTCGATCATCGTTCCCACCCAGGACTAATAATTGTGTGATGAGCACGTTCATTTGTATATATGCTGGGTGTAATATATGAATACAAATATACAAATAATAGTAATATAATAAGTAAATAAAATTAAAGTGTGCTTGTAATGTCAAAATAATAGTTTTTTTTAAGCTCATGCAGTTCGAAACGTATGTGTAAAAGTCAGTTTTTAAATTTTTGTCTGTTTGTTCCGGCTAATCTAAGGAATGGGTGGACCGATTTCCACAGAACTTTCACTAGCCGAGAGCTGGTATTATAAGGAGTAACTTATGCTACTTTTATTTTTGAAAAAAAAAATTTAGGGTTCTGCAAAATATATAGCCGCGCGAGGAAACTGCTGGTTTATAATATTTATGTATTTGGTAATATTTAAGTATGTTTATTATCAGCTGTCTGGTTACCATAGTGCTGACTCTGCCTAGTATCGGATGAGACGGCCGCGTGTTAGGCGTCTCAAGTTATTACTATTATTATAGAGCCACACTAAATTAATAACACAAGGTACAACAAGGTAAACAATTATCAGAATCAAGATGTCAGATACTGACCGTACCGTACTGTTATCGCCGTTCTCAACACGATATCAGGAACACAGGGTGTTATCGGCCGCGGTCTGCGGTCGCAGTTCTTCCCATAGATAAAACAGTTGTGTATTTATTGTTATACGTATGATATTTTGCTACGTCGGTACTTACAACGGAAACCGTCTGAGGTTTATTAGATTTTACATATTTTTTCGTAAATACCTATCAATAAATACAGTGCAGTTGTTTTATAATATCGCATTCATTTTTGAACAATTAGTACACATACATTTCTGTTTATTACCGGCAACTATGATATTTCAGTGTATTACTGAAATAGGTTGCTAACTGTCCTATGTAGATATAATTTTACAGTATGTGTCTGGTACGCGACCCCGGTCTCTGCGAGCTACTGCAGTCTCAGCCCCATTCCCCATTCGAGACTTGCGGTATACCTTACCCTAAGTTGCCCTCCCTACCCATTTTCCTCATACAAATTTACCTTCTCCCCTCTTTCCAATCTTAAAACAACTACATTCCCGAGGAGGGTTGGCTTCAGGCAGGAGGCCGGCAGTAAAACAAACCGCCCAAAACCCTTTTTAACCGACGAAAAAAAAGGAGGTTCTCAATTCAACCTTTAAAAATCTTTTTAACAAAAAATTAAACCGACGAAAAGAACTAAAAAGCAAAAAATAAATAACTATACAATTTTTATAATCTAATTTTGAGTCGGCGCCAAATAATAAAATGATTAATTATACCTACGTACAGTTGATTATTTGGCGCCGACTCAAAATAATTAAAATCACAGCACACGGTGAGTGAGTGTCAATGTGTGGGAGAGCCATGCTTCGGCACGTATGGGCCGGCTCGACTCCGCACGTTACCACGGCCTCACAGAAAACCGTGAAGAACTTGCATTGCATTTCGCCGCGTGAGTGAGGTTACCGGAGGCCCTAACCCTTCCCTTTCCCTTATTCCCGTCCTTCTCCTCTCCCCCCTCTTTCCCCCCTCCCCCTCTTCTCCTACCCCCACCTTAAAGGGCGGCAACGCACTTGTGACTCTCGAGTTGCAGGTGCCCATGGGCGGGTAGTCATTTATCATCAGGTGATCCGTCTGCTCGTTTGCCCCCTACACCACAAAAAAAAAAAAAACGTGAGGCTGTAATTGTTAAGTATAGGTACCTGACATGAACATTAGGGCCCCTCTTTCTCGCACTTCACCTCCTTCCTTTTTGTAGTCGCTTAGAAATATGCTTATTTATAAACTGTATTTAGATTGCTACTGCTAGTAAGGAAGATATTGTTCTGTGATATGTCTGAGTACTCTTCAATATTTCTATAACTTCTAAGGCATTTCCTTCGACAATTTTTGCATACGAAATCAAGTTTCTCACGATGTAAGTGGGCGCGTCACATAACTCGTTCAACATCATGTAACGTATTATGCGACATGAACGCATGCCCATGCGCAGCCGACGCCAGATGACAGAACAATGCGCAGGAAGCGACGCGCAGTACATCACAATCGTACAAACAAATTCGGTATGACACACAGACACGAATTTAGACAAGTTTCAGTTAAAACACGTGAAGGAACGCAACCTGCTTTGAAGACAAATTCTCATAAGAAAATAGCTATTGAAAATCATTTGGCTTCTTTCTTGTCTCTGTTCTTTTATTTTCTTTTATATGATATTTCTTTTATTTTCCCGCCCGCCACCTCTTCAGCGGAGACCGCTTCCTCATACTCCCACTTTGGACCTTGGACAGGACCATGGTCTCCAGCGAGGTGCTTCCCACGCCAATAGATGCCACGAGGTCGCGGCGCTATGGCAACCACGCTGAATAGCTAGTAGTGCTCAGCGTGGACTCATCTACAGTTATGGCACGCAGACGTTGGCTCCCGACCTATGCGACACAGCACGAGCACCTGCGTAGAGCCGGTAGGAGGGGCAGCCGTGCTGCCTGCATTTGGTAGTGTAGCGCCTGGCACCGACCCAGGAGGCAGCTTCACTCCTAGATGCTAGATGCATATATTATATTAGAAGTGGGTTCACCTCGGTAGCTTACTGCGTGAAGACCCACAATTACTCGATAGCAAAACCGAAGCATTGATTTTCAAATATTCAAATATCTATCTAAAATGCAAATTCGCTTTAACACTCTCATGGGCTCGCGTACATTCACACAACAGTCTATAATTTAATTTATAACTATAAATTAATCAACATTTTATGAAAAGAAAATCCTACCATACTCATTTCTCTGTATTGTTCAGTTATACTTTGACAAAGACAAAGACCGTTGTAAATTATGGATTTACATCTGAAATAATGTGAATCACTTTGTCATAACGACTATTCGAACAAAAGACACAAAACTGACAAGTTATTTGACCGTTCCACATTCACCTGAAAATAAAAGAAAGGAGACAACAAAGAAACCAAATAGATTTTAAATACCTACCGCAAAAGTTGCAAACACTAGACAGCTGTAGAAACATACATACATTAACAATTTAACAATGATTTAAGAGATATACGAAAGTTAGTACAATTGTTTCAAAAGTTGCGTGACGTATGCGTGTTTGTGTTTGTCTGTTGACGTGTTTTCTACTAATATATACATTGACAAAAGCCACCTTTCCTAATTGCAGTTCCACTCGTCCGTCTGCCAAGAGATCCTCTTCAGCGGCTGGTTGACCACCAACGCCCTGGAACTGTTCGGGTCTGCGGTCGCCATCTTCTTCGCTGGTATTCTATACGAAGGTCTGAAGTACTTCAGGGAGGCACTTCACGCTCGGGCCTCGACGGTGACTGGTGACTCCAGGGTCAATATCACGAAGAGTGAGTGTGGGAACAATGGACCTTGCAGTGGACCAGCTGTTGTTAAGTAAGTTAATAGTGCTTTAAAATCATCTGAAATGTCTTTAAGGGGTAACTTTCTTCATTCGAGTGTATTTTTGTTTGTGTTAGTCACGCGATGTCCTCGCTAACATTCTTAATACATTTAAATAGTTCTTTTTTCTATTGGTTCCATTACAGAATCGTCTTATACATAAAGTTGGCTGTAAAAAGGGTTTTCACTTTTTAGGGTTCCGTTTCTCAAAAGGAAAAAGAGGTTCCCTTACAGGATCACTTTACTGTCCGTCTCTTTCTGTCTCTCTGTGTGTCTGTTAAGAACCTTCTCCTCAGGAACCCGTAGAGGCATCAAGTTGAAATTAAAATCAAAAACTTATTTCAGCGGTCCCATGAAGCTGTAAAAAAATCAAGCTTCTAAGTCAACGCAATCAAAAGATTATCATTAAGCCTTAGATTTTAACAAATTTGAACATTTCGAAGGTAAATCAAAACCTATAGAGTATACTACCCATTGACGTAGAATCATAAAATTTGGTAAGAAGCAAGGTCTGACAGTACTCATATAGTTATATCACATAAGAAAGGAAGTTGACGTTGTCGTACATCGATGTATGGGAGAGCATTTTTAGTACCGCAAAGTCAAGTTTGTCTATCAGAAAAGACGGGGAAAAATCTTTGAGAATTGATTCCCGAGCTACGGAACCCTCGGTACGCGAGTCAGACTCGCACTTGTCAGGTTTTTTTTTTAGTTAATACCTGTTTAGATCTATTAGTGCGATAGATCATATTGACCTGTGGGGGTTTGCAGACAAAAAAAAGGTATATATTTAACATCCTGGGTCTTTATTACGTACGTAATTTGTCACTCATAATAGCTTCCATTTCATGAAGGATATTATTGGTTGTGTTATAAAACTTAAATGTTTAAAATTATAATGTTTTTTTGTCTATGTTAAAACCCTATTTTGTTGTCTACCACACTTTTATGACATAATTGGCTTTATCGGTAAATGTTTAATTTTTTAAATGAAAACGTCGAATTTTCTATAGCACAGTGTAAACACACAATGCTAAAAGTTCAATGCGATTCAATTTTTTGTTTATTTTTTCTATATACATCACTACGGTAGCAAATAAGGACAATAGTGTTTTGGAAATCTATTAAAGCTACGAACTATAATCTTATCTGTGGTAGCGTATTAAGTTAGCAAAACCATAACTACTCATTAATCTATGGCAATGCGAGGAAGCCAGGCCATGGAAAAACTGTGAATCCTCTATCGAAATTAACAATGAATACATAATAGGGCTGCTACCGTTTAATACTAGGTAAGTCACACGTCACACATGAGAATCTTAAGTCTCAGTTTAGTTCGAGGCATTGCAGTAACCTGTATTAATATTGTAATATCAATAATTAACCAATCAAATACACCAAACATAATTAATGTACATTTTTTGTACGATGTTTCAGATATACGATGATGTCATCAGCCCACGTATTACAAACGTTTCTCCACTTCATCCAGTCGACTGCTTCTTATATCCTCATGTTGGTGTTCATGACCTACAACGTGTGGCTCTGCCTAGCACTTGTCCTGGGCATGGCCGTGGGTTATTTCTTCTTTGGCTGGCGAAAGAATAATGTTGTGGACGTCAATGAACATTGTCAGTGAGAAGAGAATTGTAAGGAGTGGCTGTAGACTAGATAGAACTCGCCGGTAATGATTGTGGATTTAGAAACGGACATAGACAACTCTATGTTAACAAATAGAGAATAATTTGGCAGCTTTAGAACGATATAGATACATAATATATATATGTATATTATGAGCCGTCTATTAACAACAAATATTGTCTATTTAAATACTATAACGTCTCTGTTAATCGTAGCACGGATTGTGTTTAGATATTCAGTTGACAGATTTATTAAAAAATATTTGGGTTTAATAAAGTTTAACTGTGTTGGAACTATCAACGAATTTAATCAGAAGTAGGTAGGTATATATTTAGTAAGAAATATTGCCTGATGTTTCCATGTGGTCTTGAGGTTTGGATTTTCCTTTTAAGAAACACACACACACTTTGTACGGGTGTCAATACATAATTTTGAACACATATTTGTAAATATGATTTATGTCATATTGACTATTCCATTTAGTATTATTAGTCAATGTTCCAACTTTAAATCTCGTTCTCAAAAACTAGAGGCTAAAACATTATTTGTACCACAGACATTCCCGCCAAAAGGCAAACGCCACCTTAGATTTGAAATGAAATTGTAAATAGGTGTCGAGAATGCCATCTCCACTATTTAATATTGTGTTAATAATAAAACAAGTAATTAGTTACAAAATAGAGCTTCCCTGTTAATTCTATTATTATTTTAAGCTTAACTGCGTAGTTATAACAGTTTCAAACCAGTTTCTTTGTTGTGCATCATGTTCAAAATTTCTTGTAAACCCGACACGTAAATTTGAATTAAAACAGGAAACCTATTTGATTATTTTTATTGGTTTTTGTAATATTTTTTTTCCACTTCTTTGTAATATATATATATCTAGGTACCTACTCGTAAGGTAGTGCCTTAAAACGAATGAACTTAGTTTTGTAATATAAAAAACTTTTTAACAAAAAATTAAACCGACGAAAAGAACTAAAAAGCAAAAAGTAAATAAACCTTTTAAGTCTTGAGTATTGAGCTTATTTACATAAACTATCAAATTTTATATCAATTAATTTTAAGTCGGCGCCAAACAACAAACTGATTAATTTTATAAATTTTATATGTACATAGAAATGGAGAAGGCTTTACGTATCTATGTAAATAGGCTCAATACTCAAGACTTAAAAGGTTAATTTATTTTTTGCCTTTTAGTTCTTTTCATCGGTTTAATTTTTTGTTAATTTTTTTTTTAGTTTATGATTTTTTGTGGCTTGCGTCATATCTACTACTGTATTTTAATATATTTAATACCAAATACTTTAAAACGTTGTCCAATGTCTTTTCTTCAAAACATATTAAGTAGTTTCTGTCACTAAAACTACAGTTTTTATTTCTAGCTTCAGCTTTAGGAATGGTATGGTTTCCATCATCAGCTCAGCTTCATGATGTGATGATTCCTAAACACAAATACCTGATTAAGTTATGAAAAGTAAATAGAAACACTATTCGTTCCTACAATTTTCGAGGGTTTCTCTCAATTTTATCAGGATCCCATCATCAGATCCTATCTAACAAAAAAAGGATCATCAAAATCGGTTTATAAATAACGGGGTGAGGGCTGAACATACATAAAAAAAATATACATACGGTCGAATTGATAACCTCCTTTTTGTCTTAAATATACTTATATGTACAAAACTACGAAAGGTATAAATTAAGTGTAATAAATATAGTCCTAGAACATGTTCAAAAAACATTGATAAAATAACGAAATAGGAAAAAGGGAAACGGGATAAAGTTAGGATTAATGAGGTTTTCTATGTTCTTCATTTCGGATAAAAGGTTTAGGTACTCTCATAGATTTACGTAAAATATTTTATTTATGTATTTCTAACATACACACGTACATACATACACGTAACATGTTGAAAAAGAATTTTCTTGGAATTTCTTGCCTGTTCTCAATGGGATCTACGGCTATCTCATTCTGACTTGACAATTGAAAAATACCTATAATTGGTTTAATGGAAATAAATGATTTTCATTTTTTTTTGAGACTTTGAGTAAGTCTCAAAAAAATACAAACAATATCGAATTGTTAGTAACTGGCTTGATACTGAGTTGGTCACGACACTTTTGAGTTTTTATATTTTAATTTTATTTTAGTGTTGGGTTCTTTTTAAATTAATTGATTAATTTTAAATCTTTTTCTGATGTGATATTGATTTATTTGAAAGTTGTAATGTATTTTGTGTATATTATAGTAAGTAAAGTTTAGATACTGATAATATGCTCAAAATTTGTGTTTTTCTTTTGTATTTAATTTTTTCTAGGTTTTGTTTTAATTGACAAATGTTTAAGAATCATATTCTTGCAAGTGCCTGAGAAATTATAGTAGCAATCTATAATCCTAGCAAATAAGAAAAAATATTTGGCAGGCGCTGTAACATTTTTGAATTTATTTCATTATTTATTTATAATGAGAATAAGTTAAACATTTATTGTATCGCTACTTTTAAATATTAGTAAAAAGATACAAAATTGTTTAATAAGAAAATGTACACCAACTTGCGATATCTTTTAAATAGATAATAATATTAGTCTGTAATTAAAACGATAATATCTTGCCATGATATCCAGTTACGTACGTATAAATGAATATACTTTTTTTTCCAATAATGTTATCCTTTTTTATCTACATCCATGTATCTGATAAGATAAGGAAAATAATAAGAAGAGAAATTAGTGATTAAATTATTCAACCTCAAACTTTACAACAGATCAATGCAAAGCTAATGCACAATCTTTCGATACAAGAAAGTTTTATTATTATTATTGCTATGGAATTACTAGGTTATTATTTCAATTATGCAATCATGTCCCTGCTATACAACTAACTTATAAAAGAAAAACTAAGCAATCTTATAATTGAATTGTCATGTAGCTCAAAAGTGCAAGTTCCTCTGAAAATAAATTCAATAAAAAGTAATTTTTATTTACTCTATAAGACTATGTAAATATAATAAAATAAACATTCCGAATTTATAATTTGTGTTTTATAATCTTTTACAGTCTAAGATGTATTAGTAGGTATGTACCTACGTTATACCACAGAATAGGTACATACCTAATAGTACAAGTATCTACAAAACTCTCAATCTGAAAAACTGATTTAAAAAAATAGCGACTAGGCTTATAACGAATATTCGGCAAATCATCGGTATTCGGCTTATTCGGCTACTCAGTGGCGGCCTTAGGGAGAGCAAGCAGGGCAACCGCCCGGGGCCTCGCTCTCACAGGGGCCCCGCGCCCTCGCACTATAACCCAAGAAGAAAAATCTCTTTGCTGGCTGAAGTCAAAACTGCTATATGAAACTACGTGGGAATTCTGGGTGGAGTCGATGAAAGCCGTTAAATATCAACTAAGCGATATATGATATATGTGATGTTTTGAAAGATTTAGCGAAAAAAAAAACAGGTCGTCAATTGGTTAGTAAATACCGTTCCATAGGAAAGTGAAGGAAATTGACATATAAGTTTTGTCAATTTCCTATGTACAATTTTAAAACAAATTTTTTATTGCATTTTTTATTAAGCATCAGCATTAAATATAGGTTCATTTCACATAAATTCCTCAAAGGACAAGGGCCTCGCAAAGATTTATCGCCCGGGGCCTCGCAAAGATCTATCGCCCGGGGCCTCGCCATGCCTAAGGCCGCTCCTGCAGCTACTTTCATACTATTCGGCAAAATACCGAATTTCTAGGTACTATTCGGCCGAATACCGAATAAGTACTACGGTTTTTTTGTTAGTGGCTCCTGTGAGTGGGCGAGTCGGTATGGGTAGGCCTCGAATGACGTGAACGGTCCAGATTGGCAGTATATTGAAGAAGGGCTAAGAAAGGTGTGATAACAGAAATAAGGCGTGAGGGTATATATTATATGTATATCTATATATTTTTTTTTTTCTTTTTGTTTTTTTTATTCATGTAGTCTGATACTTGGTAAAAGATTACTTTAATTTTACTTTACTTCTTTTTTATTCTCTCAACAAAATACTCGTATTCGTGGAAGAGCCATTCTTCGGCACGTATGGGCCAGCTCGACCGGAGTGATAGCACGGCTTCACAGAAAACCAACAGTGAAGCAATGCTTGCTGCGTTGCTTTTCGCCGCGTCAGTGAGGTTACCGGAGGCCCTAACCCTTCCCTCTCCCCCTCTTCCCCCCTTCTCTCCCTCTTCCCGCTCTTCCCTCCTCTTCCCCTCTTCCCCTCTTAAAGGCCAGCAACGCACTTGTGACTCTTGAGTTACAGGTGCCCATGGACGGCGGTAGTTTTTTACCATCAGGTGACCCATCTGCTCGTTTGCCCCCAATACCATAAAAAAATACTCATACATAATTAACTTCCATAATGTGTAAAAACAACATTCGTCTATACATTCGAATCGTAATAACAATTAAGTAGTGGAAGATTGTGCTGCAGAGAACTAATATTTCCGAATTTTCCGGCAATAGTTGCAACTGAGTTTTATCTTTTGATATTTCAGTATGGGCTATGCTTTCTCTGCAAAATACTCCTCGTAGCAATCCATAAAAAAATAGATGCGCTTGGGTGGGTCATTGCGGGAGGCATTAAAACAGTGGAGAGTAGAAAAAAAATGTCGATAAAAGTTTCCTGCCACGCGTCACCCGAATATTTTTGCGGAATAATCGGCTATTCGGCCAGGAAGTTTACAGAATATTCAGTATTCGGCACGTGGCCGAATAGTCCGAATGCACAATACTCCGACACAATAAAGTCTCAATTCAGTCGCACATTGCCAATTACCTACAGTTATCTTCAGCTAGAAGTTGCCTCTATTTCTATCGCGTTGTCTTTTTTTTTAATGATAAATTGATCTGAATATTTAATTACCAGTAAGTTATGTGTCTATTACTCTATTTTTGTGAACTGTCAAAAAACTAACTAACTAACAAAAAACTACTATAAACTAGTTAGGTTGACTGACTAAATAATATTTTGAAAATCTACGCTGGCGTATGTCATGACATGGCGTATCGCAACAGTGCATGTCCGTGCGAGCAGCAAACATTGATTTAAGGGATGTAGCAATGATGTAACTATGTGCGCTTTTGATTATATACCTATGTCGTAGATGTCGCTGAGTTGGGCTGATCCAGATCTGCCTGGGCCCATCATAATATGGCCACATTACTTGATTTGCCTGTTTAATACCCTTCCATGTTTTGGGTAAATCGATTGTGTAGGGCAGGGTGACCAAAATCAACGATCGACTCATACGTCTACATGTATAATCCAACATGTGAGCATAGATTAGCAGACACGCACAAACGCGGTTTTAAATTTAAATTAATTATTTAAATAGAAGAAGAGAAAAAGATTAATAATATATAAATCGTCCTAGAGATGGGCCCATTGTGCCCCATAGAAAGAAATAATATGACTAAATCAAACTAATCAAAACGATATTAGCGCCTCTAACTTTTTTACGATGTGATGACTTATGTTTGACCATTAGATTATTCTTATATATATAAATAATGAGTCCCTATTTCCCTTGGTCACGGCATCACACAAAAAGAAAAAGAATTAGCGCGGACTTCGCTAATTCTTTTTCTTTTTGTGTTTGTAATTATTTTATATAAGCATTATTATATATAAAATTAAGAAAGTTGCACGGAAAATTAGAAAATTTAAGAAAACTTAATGAGGGACTTACGCTGGTGAAACCGTGGGGCGCAGCTAGTCCTACTAATATTATAAACGCGAAAGTTTGTAAGAATGGATGGATGTTTGTTACTCTTTCACGCCATAACTACTGAACCGATTGCTATGAAACTTGGTATGTAAATAGCTGGAGACCTGGATTAACATATAGGCTACTTTTTATCCCGGTATTCGAACGGGATCGGGACTTACGCGGGTGAAACCGCGGGGCGCTGCTACTTTATAATAAATATGATCTAAGGTTTGACCATATCGTGAAGTAAGTAATCGTGCGTTTACCTACATGCATGCAGTGATTATTTATTGATCTGGTTGGACCATAAACTTAATATACTAACGTAAGGTCGGACACATCATGAAGTGATTAATTTTAAGATATGGTCACGACATAGACAACTACCTTTATGACTTCATGTCAACGACTTATTATTAGGTTTACCTACCTATATATACCTATTAATACTTATTCAACATGAAATGAAGAAAATTTACGCATTGTTACTAACGACGCTACGAAAGAAAATTGACAGAGAATGCTGTGTAAAACATTTAAACAGGCGGCATACTTCGAAGTATTTAATGAAAACTTAAATGCTAAAATTTAAGATAAACAATCACATCGAGGTCAGCAAAACATCTGGCGCTGCGCGCCGGTTCTAAACTTTGCTTTGAAGTAACGTTTATTCATTCTGTCTCATTATTTCGTTCATGTTGATTTCATTTTTTTCCTATTCGTTTTATAAATACTGTAATTTGAAATTTCGGGCAATAGCCGAAATGTGTTGCAAAATGGTTGCAATACGTTCATAAACGAAACGAACTGTGGTTTAACTTCAATTAATAAAAGTCAAATTGTATTTATAAAAGTAAAGGACACAATTATTGTCTACATTTATTATAATATTAGAAATCCAGATCTAATAATTATTTCACATCTTAATAGTGAAGTTGCTTAGTAGACTCAAGTTGGGCTCCGTTTCCGAACAGAACTTGTGTCATGTCAAGTAAAATGTGACGGCCAGTGACGGGTGTCCCATGTTTTGCCTTTTGTAATTTACTTGTTGATTTTAATAAAAGAATTAGTGAGAATTTGGTGTATTGGTACTCTATCGCCGCAAGGACAGATATGTTATTATTTTGTTAGTGCACTTTGTGTAAGTGACTCGGCGAAACATTCCTGCAGCCGTCGTTTGTACAGGTAACGGTATTTATTTAAGACAACGTCGATATTTTCATTTATACATTTACTAGTTTAGTTTTCATTGATTGTAATCAGTTTAAATGACCTTTGATTTGACAATTAAAGAGCTGTAGTTGCACATAATTTTGTTTATTTAAGTAATGGTTTCGCGGTTGTCAAATTAAGTTCAAGTCGATTTTGTGAAGCGGAACTAGTTTGTGACAAGACAAGTGCATGCTCTTGACTTTAAATTACATGTATTTTTTTAACTATCATCGTCCTATTTTTAGATAACGGTCATCGTTATCCTCTCCATCTAGATGCTGTTACTTCAAAATACAATTTTATGTAGTATTGCAAGAACACCACTTACAATGGGAAATAATTTGTGTAACTTGGCTAGAAAATAAGTCTACTCTAGGGGCTATGCACAAACTTACAACTTCTAGTCACATCATGCATGAAAATAATATGTGAAATTGATGGCACTACACAGTTGCCAGCTAGTATGGTTAACACTTAAACCTGAGTCATCCATACCAATTTCATCAATAACCTAGATTAGGGTTAAGTGGCTCAGGTTTAAGTGTTAACCACATTAGTTGGCAACTGGGCAGAGTACTATCAATTACACATAACATTTGCCTACAAGGCAAATATCCAAATAAAAAAGACAAACAAACTAATCACCAAATAAAAAAGATAAAGTTATACAGAAAACTATCCAATATCGGACCAATGAGATACTCCAGTTTTTAAAAGGACATTAAAAACTCTTAATGAGTCTATATGCTTATTATATTGAGCCTATTATCTGTTCAATTTGTAAATTAAAATATTATAAGAACTTTATTCATCATCATCTACATCCACAGATTTATCTTGTTCCACAATAATATGTGATTTGTAGAATCTGCTATAAATATTATCCCAGAACAGCAGTCTTTGATTCTTTGGTGGCGGACTCACTCTCAGTGTTGTACCTCCAAAATGTAGTGTCTGTATGCTCGCTATGGCCTTCATATCACGCTTGTCTGTGACAACTGGTTGCCATATAACAGGTATTAAACTGGTGGTGAGTGGTGTTGGGTCTCTGTAACAAATATAATTAAATTTCAATACATCTTATATTTGTTACCTTTTTTAAAATACATGTTAAAGAAAAAGGAAAATCATTAGTTTGTATAAACTGCATGGGCCTAGTGGTCACATTATTAATATATTTTGAATGCACTTATTTCATTTTTTCTCTGCATCATGCAAAGGTTGATTGATCGACTGACTAATGAAAGCCAAAGTTTGAGCCTTGGCTATTTAGTCTGTCTCAAATTTTCTACAACCAATTATGTAAGTTATATAGTATGTTATTATATTAAACTAATAAATTTTATCAACTAAATAAATATAAATAAATTGCCAGCTGAAGCAGAGACCATAGAGTTCAAGAATTGTATTATAACAAAATGACATACCCAATTTTTATGAAGTTTCTCCACACTGTTAGTACCTTCTCTAAAACAATATCATCATCATCCTTATATAAACTATCTAAGATGTCACTTATTGCAGGTGCAGTACTTTCACCATCTTGAGTAAACTGCATCAAATATACCATATGGGGACCATTTCCGGCATAGAGCATTGCAAATTTCACTACAGGATACTCTATTAAAATGTCATAGTTATATTCAAAATAAATTTGTTCTATATCCTCCGTGTTGAAAATATCATCTCCAAAGTAAAAATCTTTGACTATCTGTCCAACTTTTCCTTCAATGACACTATCTTCAAATTCCAAATTAGTTGGCATCAATTCAGCCATATTTTCTGGTGGTTTGTCAAAACTTTCTGTTACATTACTTATATCATTTGTATCAGTATATGTGATCATTATTGGTACCTTGTGATATTTCCCTTCTTTCAGTTTGTATATTGGATCAAAATTTATTAAGCCGTGTGAATGTATCTGGTCTTCTACACATGGCAGAAATGTACCCTGTATGTTGATCAGGTCTTCCCAAGAAGCTTCTTCATAAAACTTGTACATTTCTGCTTCATCATTTGTTCCATCATAGCCTATTGAAATAGCACCTTGATATGCTATAGAAACCGGATCATATGTCACAGACATTGGAGAGAGAACTGATCCTGATTCCACGATAACTTTATGTATTAGTTTTTCAACTAATCCAGATAAGAGAAGCAGTTCTATAGCCACAGCGGCAGATCCTACTCCATGAACAATCACTTCATCAGGATTTCCTCCAAAATGTTCAATGTTTCTATGGATCCAATATAAGGCAGCTATCTGGTCTTTCAAGCCAGCATTTCCGAGAGCATCTGGTGTATTCAAACATAAGAATCCAAGGGCTCCAAGACGGTAGTTAAAAGTAACTACGACGAAAGCTTCTTTTAGAAACCTTTCAGGAGGTTCATAGGTACCCCATCTGGAAATATTTCATTTATTATAACCATCATTTCAGTTATGGAATCTGCTGTAGGTAGACATCTAAAGACTTTTGGCGTCTTGTTGGTACTTCCCCATTCATTTAAAGTTTAGGCAAGAAAACCTATTGTGCCAAACCCTTCTTGATACATCTAAGGTGGCAAACGAGTATACGGCTCGCCTGATGCAAGCAGTCACCATACCTTATTTTTTGTGACGCCAAAGGAGACATACATATTGCCGATGTTACAAAAACCTTTTAATGTCTGCATTGAAGTACCATACTAAAGTTATTTAGGATAACCATGACAGGAATGTTATTTCATAATTTAAGCGTATAGGGAAGGAAATTCCTTTTGAATTGCGTAGGATACACTCTCAGTTTTTATGTATGAGGACGAATTATCTGCGAGTGGAAAGCTGTGCCATGGTAATAAATTATAGTTAAAAAAACCGGACAAGTGCGAGTCTGACTCGCGCACCGAGGGTTCCGTTGGCAAATAAACTTGAATGTAGATTGTACAGCACTTTATAAACACTCACATTTTACCAACTATATTTTGGTCCCACTCATAACAGGGGGTTATTCTACTGCCCTCAACCGGGCTCTGTGGGAATTACAGATAAGAAGGTAAGGCAATGGAAGAAAAGGGATATTGCTTATACGGATGGATCGGGGAGTTTAAGCAGTAGCTCGAGCAGGTCAAGGTCGCAACACGTATGTAACGCGAACTGACTGTTGCCAAACCTTATATTATATTATTTGTACGAAACTCTCCTCACACATAATCCAAGGAAAGACCGTGAGTATTAAGTATGTCGGTCCAAATTTGGTAGTCCAAGAACTACCAAATTGCAACGACACACTTAATATTCACACTCAGATCCGTAAATATTCTGTAAAATAAAACCGATGCATTTTGGTGATTCGGAAATTCCCAGTTAGTCACTTCTGCGATGGCCTTCTGAGGCCTACGAACTGTGGTTTATTCTACATAAAAAATGTCATGACGCATGGTGAACGGTTTTGTAGCCCAACTGCGATAAGTCCAGGAAAACGTATTTTAGTTTAACTTTAAATTGAGGGTAATTTCAGATGTTGCTGATTTGTCTACCAAAATAATATGTGTTTTAAGTTACTTTTATGTAATTACGACTGCAATAACATTGATATATTTCATCAAATTTTGGAAAAACAGTTACTATCTATGTGACAAGTTATAAAACATTTCCAAGTAATCGATACTGAGTTAAATGTTATTTTTTCTAACAGATAAACGATCATTTTCTGTTATTGTATGTCTGCTTATAAAAAATGAATGGGTTTTTTCCATAATATTATAATCAATCAGTTGCCTTTACATTAACATAAAAAATGTTTACCAATATAACTACAAAAAAGTACCCTATCACGGAGCAGTTACTTCTGATATCTTAGTATGCACGTTACACATAATATACGAGTATGCACACAACAGAACTAGAGTGACGTGATAGTAACAGATTTTTTTTCAAACCACTCATATGCATGTATGCATATGAGTGATTTGAAAAAAAATTTGTCTAATCTTACTAATATTATAAACGTGAAAGTTTGTGAGAATGTATGGATGTTTGTTGCTGTTTGACGCCAAAGTTACTGTTGAACCGATCGCGATGAAACTTGGTATGTAGATAGCTGGACACCTGGACTAACACATAGGCTAGGCTTTTTATCCCGATATTCCAACGGCATCGAGACTTACGCAGGTGAAACATCGGGACGCAGCTAGTTTGTAAATATATACCTAAATATTTAAAACTGTAGCTACTGCTCCAATAAGTGCGGAGGCTATGACGTAATCATACACAGACTACGATATAGGGCGTTTATGGAGGGTCAATACGCCTAAGTGTCTAGAGATTTTGGCAATACAAGGTGACGAAATACCTTTTTTCAAACTGTGGTTTTCCTCAATGTTATCAAACCACTGAAAACTAGGAACGTGTTTGATATTACTTAAGATATACGGTTTTACTCACGTGTGTATTTCGGGGATGCTAGACTAGTTTAATGCACCTGCAACCGGCGCTGCAGGACGCCTCACCCCTTGATAAAGGGCCCCCATCGGGTCCAAAACTAGTCGGACATCCCCGAAATATAGACGTGAGTAAAACCGTATATCTTAACTAATATGAATACCACTCACGAAAGTTTTTATTCGAGTATAACGTGTTTGATGCAGAAACCTTTAAGTGAGGCATTTACTCTCAGACTTGAACCCTTTTACCGCTAGACAATCATTAATTTTATCGCTACATAACGTTTAATAGCTCATGAACTTTATCAGCAGGTCGCACAGTAAAACTTAAGCCTGCCCATCTTTGAGTAGTTGTTTAAAGTTCAAAGTTACTGCCTACTAGATATCTTGTACCCAAACTATCTATGCTATATATTCATACATTATTACCCGACTGCCGAAGGAGGTTAATGTCTTTCGGGCGCATTTATGTATGATAGATTCGTTTGTTGTGTGAGTAACATCTATATCTACTAATACAATAAGACTGAACAGTCTTTTGTTTGTTTAAACTCGCTAATCTCTGCAACTATCACTCAGATTTGAAAATTTGTTTTTGTATCCCTTTCCGCCGCCTCTTTGGAGTACATCACCTCCTCGCAAAATGAGGTGGCGGAGTACCACGCGCTCTCGCTGAGTACCATAGCTTGCACCATGGTCTCTTGGGTTGGACCCACACTGGGCATTCCATGGCTCCCGGCCTATGCGACACAGGTACTTCCCGAAGCATTCGTGCCCAGTAAGTACCTGCGTCAACCGGTATCAGAGACTGCCATGACGCCTCTCTAGCCATTCCTCTATGACGGGCCTTACCACCAGAATTGTGGCGTGCTCTGCGCTTGGTCTCCCGAGTCGCTCTTTCCACTCAGTAATGAGTACCTAGTGGACCTGGGAGCTCTGGGCCTTGATTACGCCAGGCAAAGGTCTCAGACCATGGTCCAGCGTCTTCTTGCGCCATTCATATGAGGACGCAAGGGCTTTTGCTTCCAGGTCCCACGGCATTGTAAGCCGTCTGGCTTAACATGGATTACCGGCTTACTAGCTAGAGCCGTTGGCCTTATTAAAAAGCTTTAAGGATTGTAGACGATAATTAATTCGCATATAACGCAGACTGAAAGGAGTGTATTCCTGTATCTAATGACCACAATTGCTGCTCTAGGAAACTAAAGTAGAGGTTCTTTGCAAAGGCGGCTAAAAGGTAGGTGACGTGCGAGTGCCATCGTGCTCTGGAAAACGTTCAGAAGCCTCGGTGGTCGCGTCCCATTAAGTCTTTTTAATGTAATTGTAAAGTGAATTGGTTTCTTTTGTAGAGGTACAACGCAATTATATTATTGTGACGTAGTGAAGTCAGTCCTGAGTGTTAAGTCCGTAGTCGGCTTTTAAAGCGCTTTTATTAGCTTCACTTTTAACAAACCACGTAAACAAATCCTGTCAATGGAAGTCAATTTTAACCTACTTCTAACTGTCATATCGAAATGAAACTTTGTATGTATGATTGTCTAGTTTGGATGACAATACTATAATTAAGGAGCTGATCTGATAATTGAGCCAGGGGGTGGATAGTAGAACTCTTCAGTGGCTACTAGTAAACCCTCGAGTTCTGATTTGTTGACGATGACGATGAGTCCAATAGATTGGGGTTCGTAACGATGGTCTGACGATGAACCTAGGAAGCTGATAGAAGATTTTTGTTTTCTTTTTGATTCGGTTCGCCATTAAAGCGTGTTTTTTAAGTGTTATAAAACTATAAATATTATTTCAATGTGTTTTGAATTAATTTAATTAATACATAATATGTAAATAAAATAGAGAGAAATTGTGATGTACCTTCTATGGACATAACGTACCCGCTCTTAAAATCTCCATCATGTACGAGCACATAGACAGGCAGCGGGTCAGCATGTCTTGGTGCGAATACATTGATGACCAGACAATTTTCCTCGCCATCCTCGTTTGGTTGGGGGCACTTGATCTTGTGGCTTGCTTCGAAGATCCCGTCCCATGTGGGCGGTGGTTCCGGCGCCTGAAGTAGTTGTTTGAATGAGATACGGTCAATACTCCGAGGATTGTAGCAGTTTTAGTGTAGGGGATATTTCATGATAAGTTGTGGGTTGCTTATGAACCTTAAAAAGAGTTCAAGAGAAAAGAAGGCTGCAATAAAAACTCACGGCCCGGCTCTTTATTATAAATTGCCATCTAACAATGCGTTTACAAGAGTGTTAATGTGCGTTTAAAACGGGCAATATTTTTTTCGTAATTTGTAGCTACAACATTCACAAAAATATTTTAATGCAGATTATGTCTAAAAATATATATCTCTGCTATTGTATATCTGAACCAGTATCAGGAAATCATCCGTGAAGAAGAGATAGATTGTAGCAACAAATGTGATGTCAAATGTCATTTAGAAAGGGATGCACCTACGCCACGTTACAAATGGCTGGCAATATATCCATCAGTATTTTCGATCCCATGCTAAAAATGTGTAGCTACATGGCCGGGCCATACTCAACTGCCTGGTGGGCACTGAAAATCAGTACTGGGATGTTTTATATCAACTTAGTGTATGCTGAGTGTCAACCCGAAATTGCAAAACAGCAGCGTACTATGCGCGAAAATTTGTTTAAAATTATTCTTGAATAAAAAAAAAGAAATAACCACATGTTGCCACGTCAAGAATGATACGTCATCTACATTTTACATACATGACATGTAAATAAATTCATAGACTAAAAATATGATGTTTGTAAAGTAGGTGATTATTTTCAATGTCTTTTGGTTATAATATTATGTTGTTTTTCTTTGTAAGTGTGATTCTTATATATACATATATTTATGTAATACTATTATTTTATTTTAATTATTTACTTAAGTTACATAGACTGACTGTTACCACAGAATACAAACTGTCACTATATACGCTGAAAATGTACACTAACATTTTTTGCAATAAAATTATATTTTCTTTCTTTTTATTTTCTATTTATATTCATATGTTCGACCACTACACGTGTGATCAGACTCCTATGTAACCCTACTAATATTATAAACGTGAAAGTTTGTGAGGATGTGTGGATGTTTGTTAGTCTTTCGCGCAAAAACTACTGAACCGATTGCGATGAAGCTTGGTATGTAGATAGGTGGAAACCTAGATTAACACACAGGCTACTTTGTGTCCCGATATTCTTTCTGGATCAGGACTTACGCGGGTGACACCGCGGGGCGTAGCTAGTCATAAATAATGAAAACAATTATAAACCAATTAAGTGAGTGGCAATATACACCAAAGGTATTAAACTACCAGTACCAGTCCAATTCCAAAATGAACCTATACCATAATGCTGTACACATATTGACAAGCCAATAACGACTATCAATATCCAAATTACACACACCTTATCCATCTAATCTACATAACACTAAATGAGATTTGTCTATCAACAAATGGAACAGCTGACCTTATAGCGGTCCCTCCGTGTGGGCGAGCGAGCGTACGGTATGCCGAAGTAGGCGGCATGCGTTGGGGTGAGGTACCCTCTGACTGTCCCCTGCGTGGTAGAGACGTCACGATGCGGCTTGATCATAGCCGTTCGTCGGCATATCACACCCAACAAACTGCCCACGGTAAACATGATTCTAATGAGCTTCATGGCTTACTCCGATCTGGCGTCGTAGTGACTAGTGTGTGGATATCGTTTACGTTACTAATTATCAAAACATGAGCGGTTAAGTTAAACAGTTGAGGAAAGTGCGTGTGTCTGTTTGGATAGCGGGAATTCGAAAACAATTGTACGTATGTAAGGACTAGTTGATATTTATATGTATTTATGTATGTTTTGATTAGTTTTCTTGTAGCCTTAGTTATTCCTTATATCATCAGCTATCTGCCAGTGGAAGTCCATGAAAATTGAACCAACCGAGATTTACCTTTAACAAATTGATAGACAGACAGACGTAGAAAAAATTAAATTTATTTTTAGGGTTCCGTTCCACAAAAGGAAAAAAGGAACCCTTATAGGATCACTACGTTGTTGGCCTTTCAATCTGTCCGTCTTACTTTCAAGACCGTTTTCTCAGAAACGCGTGGTGGTATCAAGTTAAAATTAGCTGTAAAACAGCAGGGTACTTCCCATTGACCTAGAATCATTTGACGAGCAGCTACGTCTAACAGCAAAGTAAAGGAAAAAACTGAAAGTCGTTAATTTGTTGTTATAAAAGAAAATAAAAAAAATGTTTTTTGCGATGTCTGATAATGCACTGGTACAATACCGATGCATGGGAGAGTATGTTTAAAACTGCAAGTTAAGTTTGTCTTTCGGTTAAATCGAACCCCTAAAATTTTTAATTTAAAAAGTCATTTCACTATTTTTTTAAATTAATATCTATAGTATTTTGGCATGAAATACATGTAACAGTTGTTGTATTTGTATTCTATAATGATTAAAAAAAGTTCAGTGTCACTTGGGAGGGATGATGTAAGGATTATAATGGTTTTTTTTTTTTTGGCAAACGAGCAGACGTCATCTGATGGTAAATGACTACCGCCGCCCATGGGCACCTGCAACTCGAGAGTCACAAGTGCGTTGCCGCCCTTTAAGGTTATAGGAGTAGGAGAAGAGGGGGGAGAGGGGTAGGACGGGAATAAGGGAGAGGGAAGGGTTAGGGCCTCCGGTAACCTCACTCACGCGGCGAAATGCAATGCAAGCATTGCTTCACGGCCGGTTTTCAACTATATACATTTAGTAAAAAGCTGATATTTTGATATTACAAAAAGACACTTTAATTTTATTTATTTTCTATGTATAGATGTATAAATTTATTTGGATAGATAGATAAGTAAAACCTGACAGACGTAGTCCTGCCAGTGTATATTTATTTCCACCCTGACAGACGTTGTCCTGCCAGTGTATATTTATTTACCCCCTGACAGACGTAGTCCTGCCAGTGTATATTTATTTACCCCCTGACAGACGTTGTCCTGCCAGTGTATATTTATTTACCCCCTGACAGACGTTGTCCTGCCAGTGTATATTTATTTACCCCCTGACAGACGTTGTCCTGCCAGTGTATATTGATTTACCCCCTGACAGACGTTGTCCTGCCAGTGTATATTTATTTACCCCCTGACAAACGTTGTCCTGCCAGTGTATATTTATTTACCCCCTGACAGACGTTGTCCTGCCAGTGTATATTAATTTACCCCCTGACAGACGTTGTCATGCCAGTGTATATTTATTTACCCCCTGACAGACGTTGTCCTGCCAGTGTATATTTATTTACCCCCTGACAGACGTAGTCCTGCCAGTGTATATTTATTTACCCCCTGACAGACGTTGTCCTGTCCTCGTGTTCTCTGTTGCAAAATACCAAAATAAATTTCTACAGTATGAAAACCTCTACGGAAAACCAGTTGTGCAAGTGTTCACGCTGATTGGTAAATGGTGTCTGAGTGTAGTTATCTCACCGACATACATTTTTAACCATACCCATACAAAAAGGAGAGGTGTTGTAAATTTAACTGTGTTATAAAGTAATTAGAAATTCTAATAATAATATATTTTTATACAAAATTTATTATTATTTTTAATATTACTTAAAAGTAATTACGATTTAATACAGTTTGCATGTCGTATAATTAGATTTGTTTTTCTATATTTATTGAAAAATTATCAATGAAATTGTAACAGCGCTTTTTAATCCATAATTTAATTCAAATATACCATTCACAAAAATAAAGTACATAGCTGAAACAAATAAATAAGCCATTCGAAATCAAAATGGCGGTAAATATTTCCATTGAAATCGGTAACTTTAAAGCATGTAGGAGACGTTTGTGTAGAACGCCAGGAAGAATAAACACTGTAAAACAATAACGACATAAGCCGATGACGGCATTTCATGACTGCGGTTCCTGTCGATAAAGTGTTTCTCATAGATTTCGGTCCAAAGAGGCACGCGTTCTGGGTGGAGACCTTTTTGCATGGTTATGTTGGAGTCGATCAATAGCCATTCTTCTTCAAGCTCGTCTACCGGTTCTAGTTTGTTCCATTTAACAGATTCTGTTGATGGCGATCTGAAAGAATTGACTTTTGTTAACCAATGTAATATATTAGCATAGCTATAAAAGAACCACTGAAGACACAAAATCGCTCCTAAAACAGGCTTAATACTGATTGCGACTTTGAGATTAGCCGTTCGTCGATAATTCTCGAAGCTCGTATTTGTAACGAACCAAAAACTGTTTGGTGGTGTCTTAACGCTCCTGCCCAAAAGTTGCAAAAACCTGTTTTTATGTACCTAGTAAAAGCATGTTACAATTGATATATAACAAGTATGAGGGTTCAATAAGTAAATAACAAATTTTAATTATAAGAAAATAAAATTTAAGCGTTGTCTTAGGAACTGAACTGACTGAACAAGAGAGTTCGCAGTGTTAAAAATTAGCTTTAGGTACAAAAATTCTCTTTTTTATATATTATACAAAATACGACGAGAAAAAAGGCTTTTGTGACACCAGTGAATCTCTGATAAAACCACGAGGTTATCTATAACACTAAATACCACTTTGTTCTGCAGGGACTTTTTTCTTACGCTATCAGGGCCATAAATCCAAAATTGACAAGTCTAGTTCAATCATGACTGGCCTGTTGGTCTAGTGGTTAGTGACCCTGACTGCTGAGTCAGAGGTCGTGGGGTCGATTCCCACCCAAGACAAATAATTGTGTGATGAGCATGATGATTTGTTCTGTGTCTGGGTGTAATTTATCTATAACTAGCAACCCGCCCCGGCTTCGCACGGGTACAAATTATATACCAAAACCTTCCTCGTGAAACACTCTGTCTATTAGTGAAAACCGCATGAAAATCCGTTCAGTAGTTTTTCAGTTTATCGCTAACAGACAGACAGACGCGCCGGTTGACTTTATTTTATAATATGTATGTACTTAGAAATATATATGGTTACCATAGTACAGGATCTGCCACGTTTGGGATCAGACGGCTGTGTGTGAGATGTGTGAAGTTATTATTATTATGTAAGCGCCCACGAATTAGATAACATTTGCTTATTAAGTAAATGTTAAGTTTCGTATTATATTTGTTTACAATGCTGAATGGATATAATAGAGCTCGCCCACGATATGGCTAATTGCAGTTAAACAATGCCCCGCTTTGAGTCACAATAGAGTTAATTAACAGTGTAAAAACATTAAAGTAGTTTCAATGGACATCCTGGAAAAATAAAAGTTTTTAACTCTTTAGGAAACTTGTTCCTTTACTTTATACATAAAAAAAAATATTTTAACCCACGCAGATAAGTGAAGCAGGGCTCAGTGGCTCAGGCTAATTCTAAAAACAGTGAATTCTTTTTTCACATCAATCTAAAATAATATCATAAAGAAAAAGGGTAAATTATGATTTAGTGTACTGTGAAGGGTAATCTTCAGAACCATTGTATGTATTTAAAAAATCTTTCTTCATTTGAAAGGTACATTATTCTAAACGGAGATATGACTTATAGATAAATTGTTCAACCCATTCGTTGAAACGTAGTACATTTAGTCACGTTTGCTAATTGTAGCAACTTGTTGTAATTATTAGAGCAACTACTGGTTGTCAAAATATATAAATAACCCCGGGCAAAGTCGCTAGCAATGTATACAGGTCATGTTTGTAAATGGTGCTTAAGCAAAATTCATTCTGCGCTTATACCGTAAGAACAGTTTTTATTGATGATTGTAAAGAACATTCAAAGGGGGTTTCTGACTCGTTTACACACCAGTCACTCGTTTAATATTGCACCTTGCATAGGTTCTGACTTCAGCATGCTATTTACGATATCGTAAAGGACCGGGTGTATCTTATCGGCAATGATTGGTAATGTACTACTACAATAAGCATGGGTTTGATATATGTATACCATTCAGCATGAGAATAACTTAGGAAACAGTGTGTCAAAATGCTTACCCAGAGTTCAAAAAGTTTGTCCACATTTGAGTTAAAGTTTTAACCATTTTGCATTCGTCAATAAATTCTTCTTTACACGGAACCCCATCTTGAGTGAATAGATACCCAATGATGTCTCCTCTCACAGCGCCTTCGACCGGACTTTCTATATGCTCTAGCACTCTATTTAATTTGCCAGCAAAGGCGAACTCATAAAAAAATACAGATGCACCTGCTGCTACTAAAAGTCTAGCAGTACGGATCGCCGGGCCTAGGTACCCAATATCTGTGAAGCAAAACAATAAATTTTCCAGGTCGCCTAACTTAATAGGTTCTTCGCCGAAATACTGCATTTTAACCCTCTCTCCTGTGTTCTGCCTTAAAGATAATGAAGAAAATTTTAAATCGTTTGGTAGCAAAAGCGTGGAGTCTTCGTTAAATTTCATTATACTAGAGTCTGTTTGATCTAATGCCTCATGAGCACCTGCGTACATCGCGGAACCGATTAGAAATGAAGTCTCAATTGTGTTGTTCGTTAAAATGGCGTACGGAGTCGCTGTCATGAAAGAATTTTCTTCAACAGTTTCTAAACAAGGCTTAAACTCTATGCCCTTGGCAACTGTCACGATTGTTCTCACATCAAAGTTCTCTAATGATATGTCTGTTTTAGATTCTACACTATTGATTTCTTTTATTCTTTTCAAGAACTCCGCAGCTGTAGTAGTTGGTTCCCTGTCCAAAGACCAATAAGAGAGAAATGAACCACTTTCTGTGATAACTTTCTTTACGTTTCCTTTAGACTTGGGATACAAAGCCAACAATCCAGCTAACGCCCCGGATTTCCCTTCACCACTCACAGCAATGTTATTAGGATCCCCACCAAAGGCTTCAATATTATCACGTATCCAGCTTAACGCCATGCTCAAATCTTTTAACGCCATATTTCCTGGTGCTGTTTCATTTTGCATACATAGGAATCCAAGAGGGCCAAGTCTATAATTAGGCAGGACTAAGATGATTTTATTACTAACAAGATAATCTGGTCCGTATATGAAAGGGTCGCCGCTTCCTGCATCAAAATTTTCGGCGTGAATGTGAAACAGAACACTTGCTTCCTCAGCGTTGAGTGGCTTAAATATGCTTAGAGTGAGGCAGTCCGTATCCCCAACGTATTTGTCGTTTTCTAATTGTGGACAAAGTTTTTCGTGTTTTTGGACTTCATGGATCTCTCCCCATTTTTCTACTGCCGTTGCTGCCTAAAACAGAGGTTTTTTTGATAAATATCACTTTATCTTATTGTGAAATATATATCGAGACTACATACCTGAAATGGATTATTAAAAGTCCCATATGGAATATCGTAGTAGCTGATTATGTTTTCATTCTTCTGCCATTGGAAACCCTGAACTAGTCCAGAATTTGTTCGTACAATCAAATTATCATTAGTGATAGTTGATGCATCTAGATATAATGTAGTAGTTTCATCCTCGCTGTCATTAGTATCACCTTCAGAATTAGGCTCTGCGGTCGTAGTCTCAGATATTGCGGCGTGTTCTTCATCACTGTCACCAATTGCAGAGATCTCGCCTTCTTCAGGTAATTGGACGCCATCAGATAATTGGTTGCCTTCTATACCGTTTACCGCATTTCCGAGGGCTGAGGTAGAAGCTACCACCATTGCTGCTAACCATATACATTTCCGCCACCACATTGTTTAGATTTTTAATTAGTGTATGGGCATTCCTGGAACTAAAGTGTGATTAGTAACACCTTTGGGTCTGAGGAAGAAAGAGGGTGGGCAAGTAACTCCTTAGGTGATGAGTATGAGAGTAACTCTTTAGGTGTTGCCAGCGTTTATAGACATATGCAAGAGCCAACCATTACTCCAGCGGTGTACCTGGTTAACGCCATAGCTGTTTATAAAATATCATAAAGGTTTTAAGAGCCGGTAGTTAACGTGAATTTATATGTCATTTTAATTAATATACTATGGTATTGTAATACCTGTAGGTACAATGAGTTGGATTAATGATATGGGTATCGCTTATGAGAATCTTAATCTTGTTAAAGCATCGTTTAGCTCCGTGGACTGAAGGCAAATCGGAATCTTTGAACGTAGTTTTCACCAACTTCAAGACGTCCGATTCACATGAATTTCTTTTTTCAATTTGCACGCCTATCAAGACCGATACTAAACGAACTAAAAAGTAGAAAATATTTTGTTGAAAATGTTTTTAAACTATAAATTTACTTTTATCGCCAACACAATTAGTATCAAGAGGTGCTCACCGTATCGTGTGGTGTCTTGTAGTGCTACCACCAAACAGCGGACTATGCAATGGTTGCCCCGAAACAAATGTGAGATCCCATCGATTTCACAACGTCACAATATGTACAGACGAACACAAAATACCTTCCCAAAATACTGATAAACGATAAAGAGTTTAGCATAGCATAGGAGGCGCAAGAGATACATAGTGTCAAACATGACGAGCGTTCTTGCTTGCAGTCTGCAAATAAAATCAGCTCGACAGTCAAACCAAAAGATTTGGGCTACACTCTATTTGGCAATTGCAGTCTCTTTGCAATATTTCTTACAACCCAATCCTCTTGAATTCCTGTGTATTTTTAAACTCATTTGCTTCCTCTAGTGATCATACATAGGACGATGGACATAGGTGCTTAGAATCTTAGATTAATATTAGAATTATTAGACCTTAGATCCATTGTAATTTTTGTGTGGTGTACAATAAAGAATATTCTATTCTAATTATAATTTAAAGATTATGTTAATAGTACTATACAACGTGTTACAGAAAGGTATGGTCATACTTTAGGATCGTTATGCATAGCAAAAATGATTATAATATACTAAAACTAAAAAAAAACATTAAAAAAGAGTTCCGCTGTCCACGTCCTGGTTTCATCATCATACCATCGTTACCAAGCTCAATCTAATGGACTCGTCAAAACTAATCATATGAGCCCAAACTCAAGGGGTTTATTAGTAGCCACTGAAAAGTTCAACTTTCCACCTCCCGGCTCCTCGCTCGTCAGATCAGCTCCAAGATGCCTAAATATTAAAATTAGTATTCTCATCGAAATTACATAAGTACTATATACAAAGTTTCCTTTTGATACGACAATTAGAAGTAGGTTAAAATTGACTTCAAAAATTTGTGTACATAATACATAGTTAGTTACAAGAGAATCTCAAAACACAGCGTAGCAGCTTAGGTTTCTGCTGTAGATAGGTGAAAATTTCGAAACAATTTGTTATTAATTTTAAACATTTGAATCAGTCGCAGTTTCAGCCAAATCCGGATATTTCAGCAATATTTCCTTTCTCTCTTACGAAATATTAGCTGAATCGATCAATTTTTAAGTTTATTTTCTCAGTTTCAAAAATAAGGCTTCAAAAACTACCAATTTTCCTAAAAAAGTTAGCGATTACGACCTATATTTAACAAAGTATGTATTTAAATATGTAGACACCAAAAATACATGTACAAGCTTATGTGCTACTTCTGAGATCTCTGCGCCTCACAGTATTTAGTTTTCACTGATGGATGTATTTTGTCATCACCAGTACCAAGCTCACCACCTTATCACAATATATTATTATCAAATGCTATCGCCCACTCACTGATAACGAAAGCTCTGCCTAATATTTATTTTCGCCGACTAACTTCCCAAATATATTATACATTTGCGTAATATTGCAAACAAGCCTTACGATTAGTCTAACGGGAATGAATGCGTTGGTTTTGTAACATACCTTTGATTTGAACTACCTAATTTTGCGAAAACCTGGTCAAAGCAAGGCAGATAAGAGTAAGTATGTATATAATATACCCAAATAATTGCGTTGATTGATCGATATCTCAGCTTCTAGACCACCTAGAAACATGAAATTTTGTACAGGGCTAAGATTTGATTTGTTAATTGGTTTTAATCGCTATGTTATACTTTGAATGTAGAATAGAAATTAATGCTTCAGGACATGGTGGGACTAAGGATACATCCATAGTTACACGTTCACACGTTTCTTTTTTATGAAAAAAATATATCAAAGGAGTTAGGTTTATCGGCCTCTTATTAGCTAACATGAATATACTCCTAACATCCTCTTTTGATAAAACTGCCTATCTAAAAATGAAAGCACCTGCCTATGAAAAGATAATGCTTATCTTTTCATGACTTTTGCGTATTAGTAATAGGCCAGTAGAACTTTCAATTAAATAGCGTTATGTGTTGCAACTAAGTTACATTCTATTCAACAAACAGCAACTTGAATATCGTGACCTAGATATTCAAGTTGCTGTTTGCTTTCAGGATTAACAAATTTATAATGATTGGCAAAATTGAAGGATGGAGAGAGTTGTGAAAAATCTTGCAAAATTAAAAGTAACTGTCGACTTGGTGGTTTTAAAACATCTTTAATTATATTTATCATTGAAAACCCTTTATTCTGTTTAAAGAAAATCTAAATAGGTATAGTTTTTAATCCCAGACGCAAAAAGGGTATTAATTCGGGTGGAAGGTAGCAAGTAGTCCGGCGAGTTGGAAGATATACACCTATTTCATTACCCAATAAAAAGAAGAGTTCTAGTACTTACATTCCTGAATTTTCCAGCTTCCTAAAACCACATTATAAGTAACCCAGAACTTTGACTTAAAAAGTCAATCAACAAACCCAAAAAAGTAAAACATATAAAATCAAAATTACTGGCACGTCCCGATCAGGATTACACTGATCTTCCAATCTGGGCATTAGCATCTAATTTGAAGTGAACCAACTCTTTGAAATACCAATAAGTTTTTATATTGTCTCATTTTCTAACACGCAATTGAGTTTTTTTTTTACCCATTTTGTATTTCTACCTAAATTGGGCCTTCAAGTCTATACAAACCAAAATAATCGATCTGTAAGAATAAGAATGAAATCAGAATGGGTAGGGATTAAAAGCTTTAGCATATTATATGTTTGAAGCTCATGCTCGCATTTGGGTGATACTTGCGGTAAAGTGACAGACTTAAAATTCGGATCTTACAAATTTTAAATGACGTGCACTACGAACAGTAGTGTTTCATTTGGTCAAGTTTCATAAAGTTAGCAATTTTTTTTCTAATACTGCCTTTGCCCAGTTTTCTGTCTAAAGCTTTATTAAATAATTCTAGCAGTTTTTGAAGTTACGGACGATGTGGGTATATATAAATATCTATGTCCGAGCATGTGCTTTCTACTTGCTTTCCAACGCCGATTCAATAAAGTTACAACGAAATTTTCGGCAGCATGCTTGTGAATGCAGCAAGTGGTTTTCAGACGCTGCATACTTTTTAACCGACTTCAAAAAGCAGTTGGTTCTCAGTTCGACCAAGTTTTTTTTTGTGTTTAGGTTACATGATATCTTCGCTATTTTTGTAAATCGATTTTCATTATTTTTATAATTGAATTTGTTGTACTCAACTTTGTCCCGTTTAAATTTGGAGACAATTAAGGGATGGAGAATTCAGCTTATTACAATTTATCATTTAGGCGCACTGGAGTCTGGTTTAAAATATACGAGAACCTAGCGTTCTATTTTGAATGACAGCTTGCATTAAATTGTGATGCCGCTGTGCGATTGTAAGCACTTTTTGGGGACACTGTTTATGAAAACATAATACCTGAAATCGCATTTTCCCTAGTGTTTGTCGTAGTGTTGTTGGAATCTTTCTGAAGCTAGCGTACTTCACACCGAGCTTCTGACTCTCTGATTATCCCGCAAATCCGTCAATCCGGAATCAATCCTTGCTCGGACGTTACATTTCGAGTTATTAGAAGGTGTAGCATTCGCTGAAAGTAATAACCTTCTTGTAAAATATTATCTACTAGCAACCCGCCCTGGCTTCGCACGGGTAAAAAATATACATCTTAGGTGTAAATTTTTTACCTTCCTCATGAATCACTCTATCTATTAGTGAAAACGGCATTAAGATCCGTTCAGTAGTTTTTCAGTTTATCGCGAACAGACAGACAGACAGACGCGGCGGAGGACTATGTTTTATAATATGTAGTGATGATTAATTGTTTTTTTACCTTCAATAAGAAGGCTGTATATATCAGATCACATTGATCAGTAGTGTATCGGACTGTATATTTAGACGTATTAACTTTTAAACTTTCGCGTTACGCCGTGCAACCTAGTCGAAACGACAGACAAATCTAAGGCTCGTAATACCTTTTAATTACGTGATTGCGTTCATTCTCGTCAACATAGTTATACTATTTAGGCGTAATTCCTCTTTCAAGTTTAAATTTGTTTATCTGTCAGACTAACAGTTCTCTGCAATTTCACCAACGTATATGCTCACTGCTCCTTTGCTAAGGGTATTAGCGTAATGTCAAAATAGCCTATAACTTTCCTCTAGAATTGGTCTTTCAAATACCAAAAAAAAATACATTTAATACGACTAAGAACTCCAGATTAAGCTGTTCAACCAATAAAACGGTTTGCGAGGTTCCGTACGATGAATATGGAATTATCATTTTATTTTTTAATGTATACCTATACATATAGTAAATCTGTAGAGGTCGCGTTTCTGTATATCTATTGAAAATATCAAATATCTATTAATAAATAAATATTTAAAGGATGTTGTTGGATGGGATGTTTAAAGAATAACTACTTTCTGTCTTCCAAAATTTCGTCAAAAGGAAAATAGGTGTGGGCTAACATCTAGCCCTCTTTCTTTACTGTCTTGCTTTCTTCTAAATAATATTTATCAAGCACATACGTTTTAAAACCGCCACAGCCACTTCACACACTTTTTACCACAATTTCTTAATTTACGACTCGAGGCGAATCGTAAACCAAACTTTTGTCAACTAAGTCCTACTCACCAAACATAGATACCAGCCAAAAAATACAAGTACACTGAACGTCATTATGTATGTATTAATTGATCTCTCACTTTTACTCGTCTGAACTTATGGAATGGTTTCAATAATCCAGTTGTAATAAAAATTAATAGAACACAACGTTTCTATTCAATTCATACAATAATAGACCTTTTTGTTTTAAAATTGTAAATGTTTTAAAATACTGCTTTATCACGCTAGAGTATTAATCATATCTCTAGTAACGCTGTAGATGTGTATGGATAGATGAATGTCCATTGACATCAGTTAACTTCGACAACGTTTGATAGATCACCAAGAATGCTTGCACAGTTAAGTGATATTCTATGGGGAAGAAGGTATAAAAACATTTTTTTTGTAATTCGCCACTAGATGGCGCTGCAGTATACCACTTTCTTTAACGTTATAAGCGATTACATGTGTAAATAAACATACTACACAATGTTTGTCGGGTTCTTCTATATGTATATCATATAAAGTTATTTTGGTATGGTTTTATTTGAACAACTCAACGTTGAGTACGTTGACCTAATTTCATGGCGTATAACATACATTAATTCGAATAACATAACGCATAACACAATAACATATCGACTCAGATAGGGCATGTACCTATTGAAATCGAACTGTGCCTTGAATGAGTTTCTGTAGAGGCATGTATTTAGTGGTTGTTTTTATAGCCACCCACAAATATCTGTTTTGCTGTGTGCATTTTACTAGGAGTTTTTGTTTAAGCCAAATTTTAATAAGCTTTGTACCTTTTGAATGGGATATTAAATGAATTTATATTAAATGTATGTTATGTTCACATATGTTGAGGTGTTTTTCATTATCATCTTTAATTATAGTAGCTGATTGTTATGTCAGATATTAGAGATTTTGTAGTTATTACAAATATTACTACGTAAGTGCACCAGTTATCTATACTAATAATCTATACCTACATCCCACTAATGTTATAAATGTGAAAGTTTGGATATATGGATGGATGGATGGATGTTTGTTGCTCTTTCACGCAAAACCACTGAACCGATTGCGATGAAACTTGGTATGTAGATAGCTGGTGACCTGGATTAACGCATAGGCTACTTTTTATCCCGATATATCCACGGGATCGGGACTTACGCGGGTGCCACCGCGAGGTGTTGCTAGTTAATAATAAAGTTAAACAAGTTTTTTTTTTTTGATTGAACGAATCTCTGAAACAAGCAGGCAGATTTGAAAATTGTTTTTCTTTGCATTAAATAGCCCTTCTTAAGGAAGGCTAATTAACATTACGCTTTAGCTCTTACGAGCGGAGCAGTAACCATAAACTTGGTTGTAATTGCAGGAAATGGGTAGTGTACGGGCGGTGTAGTGTAAATTGTCAGTCTTTCAAGGTTTTTTTATAGTATAGGGGGCAAACGAGTAGACGGGTCACCTGATGGTAAGTGACATAACGCCCATGGGCACCTGCAACTCAAGAGTCACAAGTGCTTTGCCGGCCTTTAAGGTAGGAGTAGGGGAAGGAAAGAGGGGGGAGGGTAGGGTTAGGGCCTCCGGTAAACCTCACTCACTCGGCGAAAAGCAATGCAATTATTGCTTCTCTGCCGGTTTTCTGTGAGGCTGTGGTATCATTCCGGTCGAGCCGGCCCATACGCGCCGAAGCATGGCCTCCCACGGTAAACGGTACTGAATTAAAAAAAAACGTGTGAGGTGTCTTTTTGACATCCGGTTGGAAAGTTCTTTTCGATATATCCTACATACATATTTGATGGATTGAATAAATTATATCAAAATATATAATATTGTAAAAACTCGAAATTAAAATTGCGCCATTTGTGAAAGGTGCCCTAACTAATATACGGATAATTAGTATACAAGGTGCTTAGTATTACAGTGGTATCACGCAGAATCCATAGTTGGCGTGAAAATAAAATAAATCAACTAGTGGTCAGCAGTTTTTGTTGTGCTACCACTTTTTTCCAGCTAGCCGGCCGACCGTCGAGCGGCTGCAGTGTAACGTGCAATAAGGAACCAAACCGTTTCTGAGGCTGCATTGGCGAAAAGCATCTATAATTTTGAGCATTCCGGTTTTGTAAACACCTTCTATACCTGATAATGAGATTGTTCGCCAAAGGAGTTTAGAGGTTTGCTTGTCCTGTACTTCGCAATCCATAGCTAGCATAACGTCTAATTAATTATTATCTTTTGTACTTATGTCCTTTGTAAGCCGGCCATACTAACGGCAAGCGTTCATATTGACTATCAAACAGTGAAGGAAACCATGAACACCACAGCTTGAGTACAGAAAAAATGCTGGTACATATATAAACAGAGATCGACATAATATTCTTTATTGTACAGTTACACATAACAACGTTAGTTTGTTTGCTAAGCTTTCACGCAAAAACTACCCAAACGATTATTATGAATGTTTGCGTACACGTCAGGGGTAGGGAAAAGGGCGTAAGTAGGTACGTTAACGCGAACGAAACCGCCGGCAAAACCTAGGTAATGTGTAAAAATGTAAAACTTTATTGACAGTATGTAATTATGTATATGTATATATATATGTACAAATGTATAAATATGCATATATAAGCATAAAATGAGTTGTAGTGAGTATGACTATGGATTGTGCCTGTGGAAGGTAGCATCATTGAGGAATGGCGTGTGCAACTCCATTATAGCTTGTAGCTATTTAATATGGCAACTTCCAAAGGTAATTAGAGATTTCAGTATATTTAACATTTAAAATTTTGCAGGTAACAACTTATGTTATTCCAGTTACGTGACATTTTTTGTCTATTAGCGTCAGTAAATAAACAGTTTCCTACCTATTTTTAATTAACACGCATTTATTAGCTTTGTAAATATGCAACGGAATGTTTGAACGCCATTTTCACCCCCCCCCCCCTCAAAACGTCGGATTAATTTGAAACTGTGCACACTTATAAAGGACCGATGAAAATGCAATAATTTAAATGGTTTGTTCCATCATCCTGATCAAGATCTTCAGGATTGGCGATTTTTTATATCTGAAGACACGGTCATGCGCCAAGTACGTACACGTTTAAAAACAAAATCCGTGAAGGCAGCAGGCGTGCAAATTACCCACTCCCATCACACGGACGTAGTTACAACCTTAATAAATTTTCGTTGAGAAAATTCAAAACCACGCATTAATGATAAATTAAACCAAAAAGTAAAAAATAAATAATAGTTAAAAAAACTAAAAACATGCTTTAATAGGAAACCAAACTAAAAAGTAAAAAATAATTTTGAATAAATTAAGATTAGTGTGATTAATATAAAAAAATATTTTATAGTAAAAAAGCGTGGGGTGCTTTTTAGGATATTTTCATAATGACTCAACTTTTACCTATATCTGTCAATAATTATATTATTTGTAACAATTAACATCAAGCACTCAGGCTCTTTCTCTAAATAAAAAAGAACACTACTTTTCTGACGGTTTTTCTTTTTCAGAAACTATTTTGACAGTTGTGTGCTATATTTGTGTTGTTGTTCAGCTTTCGATAGACTCCTAACTCAATATAGCCCTCTTCTTTAGAGAAGAGGGCTATTTGTAGTACAACACTTAGGTGTTGTACTACAAATATGCTAAACTGTAATTGATTACAAATTCGCTCTAGAAACCTTCTTATGCATTCTAATATGTTGGCCGTCTCGGTGGTCGGTTTAATAATAACTATGAGGAGGTTTGTTATGCCAATAGCGCCAACTCGCCCCCCTGCGGCTGACCAAAGCCAGATACTGCTCCAAGCATTGACGAATTTCTGAAAAGTAAAAGCCCTCCCGTTTGTAATTAGTTATATTTGTAACCACAAACATCGGAGTATTAACAAACCATTAAAGCCGTACATAATTATTTTGAATAAAAATAATGTTATGCTGCTGACTTTGGGAAAATATTCTAATGTTGTCATGAGAAATATGCTATTGCGTGTCCTTGATGTTGCAAAAACCTATCAAATTTTAAGGGTGTAGATATAGATATTGGAGGGGTTTCCTCGCGAACGAAACATTTAATGCATGGCTCTGGTGTTATGTTTTGTTAAATAGAAATATATTTTATTTCTTCTCGTGAGAAATGAGTGTAATTCATTCCTATATTTCTTAATTCACCTACTTCATTCATTTCTACACCACCTTAAAGTAGACTGGCAGAGAATGCCTATGGCATTAAGTCCGCCTCTAAACATATTGCATAAAGTATTAAATAAAATAAGTAAATGTACAAGTAATATCGTCTCGGGATACAATGTCCAGGCCTGGACTGGACATGTGTCAGCTAGATAGGAAATCTCTGTGAAAAGCAAGCTTATAACCGTTCGTTTACTAATCTTACTTGAATGTACATATGTGAATGTGTTGCTACAATTAATTATTCAAATATAGTGTAGGTATCAGACTTTTCTTACCCAGCTATTTGGTTGATTTTGTCGTAGAACTGAATCATACCCCATTCTTGGGGCGTAGGCTGGGTGTTTGTGTACACACCGGGCTTTTTAATCAGCTGATAGTTTAATAGGTGACTCTCTAATGGTGGCCAACTCACGCCACATGATGGATTGCTAGAACAAATCAATAGGGATGTTCACAAATGTTTGAAAGCGAAAGAGCCTTTATTTAAAGCAAAAAAAAATTGTAACAAAAACAAAATTAATTTCAGAAAAAATATCGAAAAAATAATTACTTTTAAAATTTCCCGTTATAAAACACTCATCACATTTGTTTACGTCACTAACCCATTAACTGACAGTTCTGGAGTACATAGTGTATAAAAAAATGTACAGTGACTGTCAATATAATAATATGTTAATGACGTATTGCATCTGGTTGAAGTTTGCAGGCGTGTTATAATCACTGTATATTATAAAACAAAGTCCCCCGCCACGTCTATCTGTCTGTCTGTCTGTTCGCGATAAACTGAAAAACAACTGAACGGATTTTCATGCGGTTTTCACTAATAGACAGAGTGATTCATGAGGAAGGTTTAGGTGTATAATTTGTACCAGTGTGAAGCCGGGGCGAGTTGCTAGTAGTTACTATGTTAGCCTTTTTCAATCAATGTTTAATATATTTATTAAAACGTTTTTTAATTAAAAAAAAATGATTTAAGATTTTAAAACGTCATAATTAATCATTTAGTTACAACGTAACATACATTTGTGATTAGTGCCAATGTCCCTATTGACAAGGTGTATGATGCCTGAGCTTATAACTTAATTCATTGATCCACCTTTAGAATAAGGGGTTGGTTCATACTAATTAAAGTTATACGGCTTCACTCCCTGTGTATTTCGGGGATACTTGCTTCCGACTAGCTTTGCCCGACTACTTGGGGTGAAGAAATCAGCCGCGTCGGTGTCTGGCAGACTTGACGCGTCAGATCCAGATTTAACTGAAATTGGCTTTCAACCAGAAAGATCAGAATTGACCCACAGAAACGACTTAGCAATTCATTTCAATTGCCATCTCAGTCTCTCAGTCACGAGACGAGACGTCCATTGCTGAACATAGGCCTTTCGTAAAGAAGTATATTGACCTAAATCCTTTTAGCTAAAAGAGTAAACGTCACCAGCTTCAGGTATCACAAGCTAAGGGTATAGTTTACAACGCTCTAGTACACCGATGGAGTAGTGACTATTACATCACATTACGACATTTTTAGAGCCATATATTTGTGTCTGCATACAATACTAAAACCTTTGTAAATAACTCAATGTCAAAATTGATTTTTAATTACTTGTAATATTTAAAAACAGACAACTTACTTGCACCGAATAAAATTAACGAAAAACATTGTCATCCAATCCTTCATATGGTCATCCCTATTGGTAGATGGAAAAGTCTTTTGGTTTCCAAGCAAGGCATTTTCGCGGAAGATGAACAGTAAATCATCACTGTGGGCAGTTCCCTTGTAGTCCAAGAACAGCTTAAACTTCTCTATGACGCGGAAATCACTGTCGTATGAGAACTGATATAAGAATGAATCAGCGGCTTTTATTTTCTCTCTCCATCGGACTAGTTGGAAAGCTGGATAATGGAAAAGACTGTCCGTACAAGATCGTAAATAATCATCATAATTCAATTCTCCATGAAAGTATCTATTGATCACTTTCTCAGCCAGATAAAGTGCGACGTTCGGAGGGGTGGAAAACTGTATTCCGGATGTCAAAACTAATGCTGGATTCTCTTTAATTCGACGCAGCATATGTAAGTACTGCAGTTGGCGCCTTAAATTCTCGCATTCGTTATTAGTTAACCCTATTATCATAGGGTATTGCCTATCCCTCCCCCGTTGTATAAGATTTGTTGGCTCATCATCCACTATCCTCGTGACACCTGGGTATTGTGCTTCAACGACAGGGGTAAACGAGACCAGGCCTAAAATATCTTGAGTTTCTGTTAAAGCATTTACAATCACCTCTATCGGTGTGGTGATAAGCTGCTGGTGGATGAGTTCAGGGTCTGTAGCATTAATGCCCAAACTTCTAAGGAATGTGGTAGCTGCATTGGCGGCGTAAGCTGGCGATGCACTGTATAACGTTGGTATTGCCGTCCCGCTCATCAGAATAACCCTGGAACATTTTGTTTAATTTATATCTAAATAATTTCAAGAATTTGAAATACAAATAATTTTCTTACCTTTTGAACAGTCCCCTAGTTGCTTTAGACAAAGCTAATAAATGTACGCTCACTGATCCTGCGCTCTGTCCTGCTATAGTGACATCATGAGGATTTCCGCCAAAGGCTCGCGCGTTTCTCTGTACCCATCGCAGCAACGTCACCTGGTCCCGAAGACCGGCATTGCCAGGTATACTTGGAGTATTGAGAGAAAGAAACCCAAACAAGTTTAATCTATAAACAGTAATTAAATAATTACTTTTAAACATATGGTAACCAGTTTCTAAAATGATGTATGGCCGAGTCCCGTGATACAGTAGAAGCATTTCGATTGCTGATTAAGGTGAACCTGAATGTTCGGTAACTCGTGACCGGTCACGAAACAGCAAGCAACCTAAAATAAGGTAAATTCATAAACTTAGTATACTAAGTTTATGGGTACATCATAAAACAAAATTATATAGTCACATATACACTAATCCATCTGATTTTATCTCTTCGTGTTACAAAAGTATGAAAATTTGTGAAATACACAATCGATTGTGTATTTCGCATTTCGTGCTAAAAACCGGCATCATCATCATAGATAAACTGTTACTTCAACACATTGTGTGCTGTGACTGTCTGTTTAATGCGAAATGTAGAATAGAGACGATATATCGAGACTTTACAACATCTTACCTCACTGCTATTATAAATGCGAAAGGTTGGATGGATAGATGTTTGCTACCTAATCACGCCAGAACGGCTGAATAGATCTGATTGAAATTTGGCACAAACATAGATAGATTATAGTCTGAAATAGTACATAGGCCACTTGTTGTCAAGGCAAAATGCCCAATTTCTGTGGGCCGCTAGTTATCGCACATACACATCAAAATTTTCACGCCAAAGAAGGTTGTAATTGATAAAGCAAACTTACAGTTATTTTGCTTTTTCTTTAAATTGTCATCTACCATCGTAGTTGTACTTAATAATGTTGATTCAGCACCAAAAACCTGATCATCTATAGCTTCGTATAAGATTTTCTTTGTCTACATATCATTAAATGGCAAAGTTTAATACCTGTAATTGAAGGTAATGACGATGACTCCTTTGCTGACTAAATACTCCGGGCCGTACCGGCCAGTGTTACCAGATCCTTCATAGAAGCTACCGCCATGAATGAAGACAAATATAGGGTAACCAGCTCTCTCGATATCATGATATACAAAATCAGTATTGTTATGAAGTGCATCAACTTCCTCACTCTTCGGCAAGGCTTCGATAGGCACGTGGACGTTTACGAAAATACAAGACTCGCTCATCCCTTCGAGTGGTTTTACCAAACGCCCAAATACTGCATCGTACTGAGGACAAATTGCTCCTTCCTCAGTTGCATTCAAGTGGTGGATCCACGGTTCGACAGGCTGGAGTTCCTAAAATACAGATACTGTTTTTGGAACCTTTTATGATGAAGACGATTTAAAAATATTTATAGTATCTGTCAAACGATGTCATTCGTCGTCTTTTTGTTCGTCGCATCGATTAGTTAAAGACCTGTTATACGGTAGTTGCTTCTCAAGTTTTTTCTTCCAACTCACCTAATGGTAAGTGAGTGATGAAGATGAAGAGTCAAATCAAATAAATTTCTTTTTATTAAACGTCAAAACTGTAAAGTCTTAAAAAACTTGTGTGAAATAACTGCTTGTGACGGTTTATTACCCGTGGTCTACCTACGTGGTTCACCTAGGTGTTCCACGGTTAACATTTTGTACCCGTGGTCCACCCAGGTGTTCTATGGATAATTCAATGTACCCGTGGAACACCTAGGTGTTCTGTGGGTAATCCAATGTATCCAGGGTCTACCCTGGTGTTCTATGGGTAATAAAATGTACCCGTGAAATACCCAAGTGTTCTATGGGTAATTCAATGTATCCGCTTGACACTTCTTGTTTACTCTCACATAATATTAAACGATAAGTGCAATATGATTGACCGTTTTACTATTCATATCTTGCATACTGAGCACAATAAATGTATCTAATCTGTCTTCCCGTGTTATCAATGAAATGCCATAATAATGTTAAAATAAAAATTGAAATTTCTAAGGACTAATTTTGATTAAAAAAAATGATTTCTGTGGATAAAGAGCTTATTTTTAGGGTTCCGTTTCTCAAAAGGCAAAAAAGAACCCTTTTGGGATCATAAGGCCATTAAGCCTTAGATTTTAACAAATTTGAACATTTCGCAGGTAAATCAAAACCTATAGGGTACTCTTCCCATTTACCTAGAATCATGAAATTTGGTAAGAAGCAAGGTCTGACAGCACAAGTAAAGGAAAATATCCGAAAATCGTTAATTTGTTGTTATATCACATAAAAAAACGTTTTTGTGCTTAAAAACTTATATTTTGCGTTTGGAGTGTGGACTTTGTCGTACATCGCAACCACAAAGATAAGTTTGTCTTCCAAAAAAAATAGGCAAGTCTTCGAGAATTGATTCCCGAGATGGACGTATACGGACGTAAGTTTGTTTGCTTACGGAACCCTCGGTGCGCGAGTCAGATTCGCACTTGTCCGGTTTTATTCTTAGAAGAAAAGAGGGATTTGTAATGTTAAGTGCTGGTAATCAATATTACAAGCTCAAAGACTATAAAAATGGAACTCAACTGTGGAGGTGTTCATCCTACAAAAAATTGAAATGCAATGGAAATGTTATTAATTTAAGTTAACATAAAATACTAATCAAAATGATAATATATCATGGGTGTCTAAATGCAATTAGTGAATAAAGAAATAAAATTATAAAAGGGTTTACCTTAGATGAGCTACGTTACCGTAAGTTATTGACTGTCTGGTGAGATGGGTATCGGCGCTAGTCAAACTTCTGACGCCACGACCCCTAAGCTGCTTCCGTTGCCTAGAGGGCGGCCATGTTGGGGCTAAGTGCACCACGGGGGTCGACCGTAGCGGACTCTGCTTCCGCTGCGGCAAGCCTGGTCATAAAGCTGGTTCGTGCGATGCCGCACCGCACTGTGTAGTATGTGCGGCGGCGGGCAAGACAGCCGACCATAGACCGCTTGCTTGCGTCGCACCCAACAAGAAGAAACAGAAAGGGGCCAATAAGGAAAAGGGCCCTACGCAACCGTCTCACCCACCGGTTGCGCAAGCAGCGACAAATGAAAATGCTGGGGAGGAGACGAATGAGATGGACACCTAGTAATGGCTGTTCATACAATTCGTTTTCTCCAGGCAAATACCAACCACTGCGCCAGGACCAGCTCAGGATCTTCTGCTCCAGTCCATGGCGCGGAGTGGTTGATACATGTTGCTGTGGTTTCCGAGCCGTACTTTATTCCTCCCAGAAGTGACTGGGTGGGTGACGATGACGGCTTGGTGACCCTTATCATCCAAGGTGGGAATGGTTCCCCGTCCTTCGAGTCCGTCACCCGGGGACGGGGATACGTCGCAGCATTGCTGGGGGAGGTAGTGGTCGTAGGAGTATACTTCTCCCCGAACCGGTCTCTCGCTGACCTAGAGAGTGCATTGGAAGAGTTGGGTACAGTCGTCCGTCGCAGCCATCCCCGCCCCGTTATAGTGCTTGGGGATTTTAACGCCAAATCTATGGCTTGGGATTCCCCAGCTACGAATGTGCGTGGTGAGGTTGTCGAAGAATGGGCGGTCGAGTCAGGATTGATTCTCCTCAATCGGGGCACAGTTCAGACGTGCGTGCGACAACGGGGAGGTTCCATAGTGGACCTTTCTTTCGCTAGCCCCGCTATAGCGCGTCGTGTCCAAGGTTGGCGCGTAATGGAAGACGTGGAGACGCTGTCAGATCACCGATACATCCGGTTTGACGTCTCCACCCAAATTCTAAGCGCGCCGGCCAGAGCAGCTCCGATTGGAAATGGTCCACGGTGGTCACTAAAGCAGCTGAACCGGGAGGTCCTATTGGAAGCAGCAGTAGTGCAGGCCTGGGTCGAAGCACCAGACAGGCCTGCTGACATCGAAGAGAAAGTGCGATGGTTCCAGGAGGGCATGACTGTCATTTGTGATGCTGCCATGCCCAGTGTTCGGGCGTTTCCCCCCAGACGCCAGGTGTACTGGTGGTCGCAGGAGATTGCATGCCGCCAGTACGCCAGGTACCGGAGACTACGCCACCGTGACCAAGATTTAGAGACCAGGGAAGCGGAACTATATGAGGGTTACAGAGAAGCCAAGAAAAGCCTCCAGCTAGAGATCAAAACAAACCAGTTCGGGTTTCGCCGGGGGCGCTCTATGGTGGATGCCATCATGCGCGTTAGGGCTCTGACGGAGGATGCAATTGCTCGGGGTGAGGTCGTCTTGGCGGTGTCCCTCGACATTGCCAACGCCTTTAATACCTTGCCCTGGAGTTGTATCAGGGAGGCACTCCGGTACCACGGGGTGCCGATCTACCTCCGTCGTATTGTCGGGGCCTATTTGGCGGACAGGGCTGTCATATACCCGGGTCGTGACGGCTGGGGTCGGCGAGAGACGTCGTGCGGTGTTCCACAGGGATTCGTCCTGGGCCCGCTCTTGTGGAACATCGGCTACGACTGGGTTCTGCGCGGTGCTCTTCTCCATGGTGTCAGCGTCACCTGTTACGCTGACGACACGCTTGTGACAGCGCGTGGAAAGACGCACCGGCAGGTAGCAATTCTGGCAATGGCTGGAGTCGCGCAAGTCGTTGGTAGGATCCGGCGGTTGGGCCTCGAGATGGCTTTGCACAAATCCGAGGCTGTTTGTTTCCATGGCCCTCGGAAGGCGCCACCCTCGGGGTCCCACATTATAGTGGGGGGAGTCCGCATTGGCATCGAGCGTACGATGAAGTACCTGGGACTCATCCTCGATAGCCGGTGGGATTTCGGACCACACTTTCGGCAGCTGGCCCCCCGACTAATGGGCGCCACTGGGGCACTCTCGCGGCTGCTGCCTAATTTGGGGGGGCCCAACGCATCTTGCCGAAAGTTGTATAAGGGGATCGTACGGTCAATGGCGCTCTACGGGGCGCCAGTATGGGCGGACGCTCTGACGGCCCGTAATATTGCAATTCTGCGAAAGCCGCAACGCGCAATGGCCGTCAGGGTGATAAGGTGATCTCCTTCGAGGCGGCTAGCCTATTTGCCGGATCCGCGCCCTGGGATTTGGACGCAGTACTCCTTGCGTTGCAGTACCGGTGGCGCAAGGATGCGCTAGATCGGGACGACCAACCAGTGCCTCGCGAAGTAGAGGCACAAAGGGACGAGCTCCGCCAGATCCTGGTGGTGGAGTGGGAGCAGCGACTTGCGCGACCTAGTGCGGGGCTCGCCGCTATAGCGGCGGTAAGACCTACGAGAGTGGCTGAAGAGAGGGCACGGGGCCCTCACCTTCCGGATGACGCAGGTGCTTTCCGGACACGGTTGCTTAGGCAAGTACCTGTATCGGATCGGCCGGGAGCCGACGTCACGGTGCCACCATTGTGGTAACTGCCCCGACGACAGCGACACGGCGCTGCACACACTGTCGGAATGCCCAGCCTGGGCTAACCAGCGCCGTGATCTCGTCGTGGCAGTCGGTGCTGCGGGTAGTCTCTCGCTCGCTCTAGCTGATGATTCGGAGCGAGAGCGCGTGGAACACTGTCGCCTCCTTCTGTGAGGAAGTGATGTCCGCAAAGGAGGCAGCGGAACGGGAGAGAGAGCAGAGTACAGCTAGCTCTCTCTTCCCGCAGCAGACGCACCGGGCGCCGGAGGACGTTTAATGACCTCCAGCCACCTTAGGAAGTGGCCTGCGGGCGGCGAACTTTTTGGGGAAGTCGTCGTCCGAACAGATACAGGCCCGAGAGGCAGCACACAGTGTTCCATGCGCGTTCTCAGAGGAGTGCGGCCGACGGGTAACGGTCGCACCGGGAGACGGGACCCGTCTGGGGTGAGACGGGTCAATGCCTGTCGGGGGTTGCGGAAGATTGTAATATCGATTCTCGCTCCCCTGATCATAGGCAAGTAGTGGAACACCGGGTGGTTTTAGTCGGTAATAGTCCAACAGACCCCTTCGCCTCCCCAAGGCGGAGGTCATCCATGTCATCAACAAAAAAAAAAGTTATTGACTGTCCTGTCAAATTAGTTACTCAAATGTCCAACTTAGCTTGCCTTAACAAATTTTACTGAATTTTTTTATTAATTGGATGAGTTAATTTTGCATGCCACCCTTCAGCGTTTTCGGTCAACATCACTGGAAAATATATTGTTTTTTTTATTTTTTCAATGATGTTGACCGATAACGCTTCTAACTATGTTTTAACCGATTTCAAAAAAGAAGCAGGCAGTATGTTCACCGATATTTCCGTCATCAATGGACCGATTTCAAAAATTCTTTTTTGTTTGAAAGGGTATGCTCCCCAGGTGGTCCCATTGTCACGAAGTCCGGATCTGATTAAGGTATCTGAGAGAAAACGAGGAAAACCCTCGGAATTAAGGACAGATATAGTGTTTGTTGATTTTTCTTGAAATTAAGCAACATTGACGTTTAAAGTGACGAATGTTATTGTTATTAACCGACTTAAAAAAAAGGAGGAGGTTTTAAGTACCTTTTCTTTATAACTTTTTCAATCAAATGTAGCAAGTTCCTAGACAATCCAAAAATCTTACCACCTTATCTAAATAAATTATCGGGATTATTAAACTAAAGTTAATTTAATTTAGCCGAACTGTAGTTTGGTAATTTACATTACTGAAAGTATTGTTCTAAATACCGTATCTATTCAGTAAGGCTTTAAAAAAGTTAAACCGACTTTAAAAAGTACTAAGAAATATATATATATATATATATATATATATATAGGCATATGACACTTTTAAAATAATAGGTAAAATAAAGGCACAAGGTGCCTACTCGTATGTCTGAAGTCTGTGCCAAGCTAAATAGGTCCTTGATAGATAGGCTAGGTCCACTGCGCGGTACATGTGTTTGTAAGTACTAGTAAGTTTATTTATCCAAGACAACCGTCTTTAATAATTAACAAAACATTCAGATATTTCATTAGAATTATATTCCTTTCTTAATTAAGCTGTTTATATCCATACGATTCGAGCTCGTTCGTTTTACTTAAACCAATATCTGCCTATAAAATTAGCAGTTTTTTTAATTTGAGTACTTTCGCTTTTATGCTTCATATAGTTCCATCTTTCAGAAATAAACTCGGATGGTAGCAATGGCAAATCTAAAAGGTCCAAGTGTTATAAAAAATATAAATTAGTTCAGTTTCTACTCAGTTACTACAGGGGCCTGGCGCTCCTGGAGATTAATTGAGGGTGAAACAAGTAAGAACAATTACCTTACTTCTTTCTTTCTTGAAAAAATCTATTATTATTTTGTACCAACTGACTTTTTATGACCCAACCCTTTGACTTTAACTTAATGACGAAACTTCGCACAGCACGTTATTTGTCTAAATGCTCAATTCACCATACATAACCTTCATACTTGAGACCATAAAAATATGAGTCTTATTAGGGTGTAATACTTAGGTTACACGTGCGGAACAAATGAATTAAAAATACCACGTTGAAGCTTCACAATAGTGGCAAATATATGAATTTTCACAATCACATGATTGCCTTTATCATTGCGTGATTGTAGTACAATCACACTTAAATATAGCAGTCATCTATCCAATTGAGTTTTTGAAAAAAAAAATCTATATTATAAATAATTTAGATAGTTAAACCAAAAACAATTGAAAAACATTTTTTTCAATTAATTATAAATAATTTAAAAGTGATGAAATTTATTATATTACTGACTCCAAACACCCCATCGCAGTCACCTTAATTGTGAGGTCATAATGTTAAAGTAAATCCACCTTAGTACACGGTCGACGGTTTCTACAAATGTATTGATAAATAATATCAGAAATTTACTGCAAATAAAATTATTGTTTTTAATCAATTTTATCGAGTGAATAATGTGTGATAAAGGATTTATTAAAGCGAAACCTGATAATATACCTAGTGTGTATATAATTATGATAACAGATTTTCTCAAAAATGAAATTTGGTTTAATTCAGCTGAAGTAAGAGCACCTCCTACTTCAGCTGAATTAAACCGTTAAAGCTGAATTAATCAATGTAAGTTTGTTAAAAGCCCATATTTTAAATACACCGTAAAATTTTAATGGTTTTTGATTTATTAGCCAACAATTATTACACTAAACATTACCATTATTAATATAATATAAAGTAAGCATGTGTGAGTGTAACAATCACTTACAGGCTAACACCACATCTCTACATCATCACTACCAGATTATGAAACAAAGTCCACGGCCGCGTCTGTCTGTCTGTCTGTTCGCAATAAACTGAAAAACTACTGAACAGATTTTCATGCAGTTTTCACTAATAGACAAAGTGATTCATGAGGAAGGTTTAGGTGTATAATTTGTTAAGATTATGTGTAAATTAATTAAAATATGTTAACGATTGTTGAAGATGTCTCTGCTACACGTGCAAAGCCAGGGCGGGTTAGTGCACAATAAATAACGGTATATAATAGATGTCCTCAAAATTAATTACCTACATATATTAACACATACATGCTAATATAGCACGAAGTCGTTCCATAAACTCAAACCTCCTTGGTCATTGATCTTATCTTATTTTTATCTATATCTATATACCTGGAACCGGAGCTCTCTCAGTGGTTGCTTGGCATACGGAATCCCTCTGAAGCTAGCGTACTGCACGCCATACTCTGCCTCTCTGACTAATCCGCACACCCACCCAGAGTCAATTCTCATGCGCACGTTACATCTCAGGTCACTGGTTTGTATTACGGTTACTAAAACTAATAATTATATTTTCGTAAAACTAAAAAAACCCTTAATGGCGAACTGACTTCAAATCTAAAATAAAAGGCCACTATCCACCATCTGGCTTCATTATCAGTCCATCTTTACCAAGCCCAATCTGTTGCACTCCTCAAAACGAATCATATGAGGCCAAACTCCAGGGGTTTACTTAATAGCCATTGAAGAGTTCTACTATCCTTGGCTACGTGGTAAACGAGTAGGTTAGCACATTACAAAGGTAAGTAACTATCCAGGTCAGTCTATGATGGGCGACCATTCTTAACATATTGAGACCCCTTCGTGCTTCGGAGAGCACGTTAAACCGTCGGACCCGGGTGCCGTACAAACATCTAAGGCATTCGTTACGGGTACTTGGGAGCCCTAAAAAGTCCGACAAACTGGTCTAACTACAGAACTTCGATATCGCATAGTACTTGGGTTGTGGAGATCTGATGGCAGTCGCTTCACGTAAAATATCAAAGTTCGGCCGTATCGTGGTTAGACTGAAAGCCGACCCCAACTTAGTGTGGCAAAGGCGCGGAAGATGATGAGGAAGAGTTCCACTATCCTGGTTCCAAATTAGAGTATTGTCATACGAACTAAATATACATAGAAAGTTTCATTTCGATAGGACAATTAGAAGTAGATTAAAATTAACTTCCATGATTTGTTTACACAGTAACAAGTAAAGCTAAAAAATGCTTCTGATGAGCTATGGGGGTGTTGACATAGATGAGTGTTGTGACTATTATAAACAAGGTGAGGAATGGATACATCAGAGGGTGCTTGAAAGTAGCGTAGTAGATGAATACTCGAGGAGCAAAGAGGAGGGATGCGCAACATTTTGTAAAGGGGGTCTTATTCATGGAAGTAGACGGGTATAAAAGTGGTGGACTACCATATGAAAAGATAATAGGCACTGAAGTTGCACATGATGAAGCAAACTGTAGAGGGATTCGTAACAAATCATACAAACAATCTAAAAATATATCATAACATAGCTACTTACCGCAAAATATACAAGATATTATCAGTACATTAAAAACGTACATCACTTTGCGCTGTCTGTTACGCTACTTCAAATAATTTATCACTTAGTTGTTTTTAAATACTTGTTCCAACCAATTACCGATATTTGCGTCACTTAGTAAATAGCATACAGACTAGGGATGTAACCGGAGTCAGAATCGGAGGTGAAGTCAGAGTCGTGGCCATCGTTAAAGGTAAACTTAATAAGATAATAAAAACATAACCATAGTACAGTAATCAGTATCTTTAATCATAATGCAATAATTCAAATATTAATTAGGAACACATACTTAACATACAAAAGTACGCTACGATAGGTAATTTTTTAGTTTTAAATTTTATCGAGTTGTTCAGAGACATTTGTCTTTCGGCCTCATCGTGTGAAGTTTTTTTATTCTCAGTGAAAACTGAACTTAATTAATTCGTCGTATTCAATCATACGTAAAGCCCTTAAATGAGTCTTTAATGTAGTGGCACAGAATACTAAGTAGTTTACTACGTAACAGATAAATCATTCCCCACAAAAATATCGATAACTACCTTTTTAATTGCCTACTCTTTGCGGGATTTAAAATATGTGTAGGGTTCTTCCTCTCTTCAATATATTTTCTTTTTTTATTAGTTTTAATAAACCATTTGAGGGAAACAAAGGCAAATAGGGTTAAAAGGGTAAATTTTTCTAATTTCATAAATAGTGCGGCTGGGTTTTTTTTCTCTTACTTTATCGACATTATTATACTGCACATAAACAATCATGTAAATTTTCACTATGAATTTTACAGTAGTTAAAGATCTCGAATTAAGTTTTTTGTACTTTAAAAATAAAAGCTTGTGCACGCGATGCTGCAGGAAACTGAGTATAAAGTCCGCCGGCGGACAAGCGGCCGGTACGTATTTAGCGCGATTTCCGATTTTTCACTATCCTCCTTAGTCGGCATTTTGATCGATTATTTCGATCGAAAAAACGGATTCATCTGTATGCTGTCACTACATAAAATACATACTTTTTAGTATTACATGTAAAACGCATTAAAAGTTCTTCGCGACTCAGTATAGGTACAAATCGTTTCGATAATCGACCTTCTTATAACTCCGATTCAAATTTATCGGAACCGAAGTCGGAATCGGAGGTATAAAATCAATTGGAAGTTCCGACCTTTCGGAACCGAATTCGAAGGTTCGTTACCATCCCTAATACAGACCTACTCAACTACAACTCCCTCCGCGTAACGAGCATCTTACCGTACTCCTGTAAGGCTGCCATACAAGGATAGCTGTATAAAAGGAAAGATATCAATAATTCATTTTTTACAAAAAATCCGTAAAATTTACCGCTCCAGTTGTCGCCTCAATACTATTAATCATAGTATTTTTTTATCGAGTGGAATCCCCCACGGGTCATCACCTCACCGGAGCTAACGGTGAAGTGGTATGTTGGAATCGAACCGACTAAAACCACACGGTGTTCCGTCACAAGTGGGTCTATTGCAGGGGACCCGGGTATATACCCTAAGAAGGAAGCCTCCGGGAACCCCTTGCGGCCCTTGGCCCCCTTTTGTTCAACAGGCGGCCACACCGTGTTGTATGAGGGCCTTGCCCTAGCCCTAGCCCGGTTAGATGATGACCCGTGGGGTTTTCACACGCTAAAATAAAAAAAAAGGTAAGAAATACGGAGGATGTTGATAGAATGTTCGGATGTACCTATCCGGAAATTATCTTCTTAAACAAAAAAATAACTAAAATCTTTAAAATTGATGTGACATTTGATAATATCTTGATGGCAAATGCGTATCTTCTGAAAAAAATTGTCAATTTTTTTTTTCCAAACCTTATATTTTACTTTTCAGGTTACTTTCACCCTCTATTTACCGACTACGTAACGATCCTAAAATTAAACATAACAGAAAAACTGTCAGTCGTAGGACTGCACGTCAGAAGTGAAAACACACACACAAATAAATATACATATACACAGACACATCTATATGTCATCCTGACAATATATCTCACCTGAGCGTGACAGTCACGCGAGTTCAGTACTTTTTCCCCATCCAAAAGTGCCCAACGTGCCTTAAGAAGTTTTCACTTCAAAAAGTGATGCCATCTACATACTAGTGACATCGTTATAAGTACATACAGATTCCGGTATCCCTGGATATTTCGTGTCGTTTATTTTGTCACTACGTATTTAGTTCACAAGTTTTTTAAAGTAAAGATAACACTTCCACAGACAAATTAGTATATTGTATTCACTTTTATTAAACTAATTATATTTTTAAAGGATAATTAATAAGGAGCTGACTAAACTCAATGTTTAGATTACCGCCCTCTAGTGGATCTATATATGTACTATTAGCGTGACGGTAACGAGTTCAGTGCTTTTTCCTCAAAGCAAAAGTGCACAAACGTGCCTAAAGAAGTTTTCACTTCAATAACACTTCTTAAACACGCATGTGGAAGGAAATGTTTATATTCCTCCTGTAATTATTTATACAAATCCTAAATTTCACAATTCTGATAACGAACATTGCAATACTTATCAATCCTATCGTTTATTTTTAGCGTACACTCCTTTTCGCAGGGTCACCCGAATTGCCTTCTCGGCTCTCGAACCTGAACCACAGGGGAAGATATTGATGCACATGTCTAGGCATTATTTAAATTTTTCCTCGGTACAATATTTACGCAATGCTTGCGTGCAGAGAGATCGCCACAATTAATTAATGCGCCTTGGCGAGGTTTTTTGTTCAAATTAATACGCCGTGTTTTTTTTAGTAATTTCACCTGTTGCGCACTGCAGGGTCATTATGACGATAAACACCCCGTAGCGTCCTTGACAGAACTTTTTTTGTCCGCTCCCCTTAACGGCTTGTAGGCTATCTTCGTCATTGCCTCAATGGTACAGTGATGATTTCGAATATAAATAGACCCTATTTAAAAGACTCGTTTAACTCTTTTAACATTAGGCCTGTGGTTTTTGTCAACTTTACAATATAAAATAGCATCCTGGAGATAAACTCGTTCTTTTGTTTCTATTTTTTAACACGCTTTATTAAATAACTTTAGTAAATTTTAACCTACTTACAGTTGTCGTATCGAAATGAAACTTTGTATGTATATGTAGTATAGATGACAATACTATAATTTGACATCTTGGATCTGATCTGATAATGGAGCTAGGAGGTGAATAGTAGAACTCTTTAGTGGTTATTAGTAAAAGTTCGTTTTGACGAGTCCAACGATGGTCTGATGATGGAGTCAGAAGGTGGATAGTGAAACTCTTTTTTACTCCGCAATGGGAAACGTTGTGGCCATACAATTGATCAGGAGGCGGCCAAAGTCTCATGTTGATCTAGGCAGACCGAGCAGCAAGACGAAGCTTCATCCGTAAAAAATAATAATAAATAGGTGTAAGCTTTAAACACACAATTTAAATTAAAGCAACTGCTACTACTATTGAATTATAAAAGCTAGGGGTTGAGGCGCGTGGCCTCCCAACTCCTACGCTTCAGGTTTTTACAACGTCGAGCGGCAATGAGCATGTATTTTGCGACCAATGCCCAAGTGCAAATTGTAACATAACCGTTTTATCAGTTGTTCGTATCGTATCGTATAAACAAGAAATCATTAAATGAAACAAAAAACCCGACTCCGTTAAAAATACTAAGCAATAAACATACAAGTTGCATATATTTTTGTAATCACAATTTAAAATCCCTCATTTTGAAACCTCTTGGGAGAAAAAAATAATTGAAAACGCGCCAAAAATCCGCCATTTTATTAAATTCTATTATCCGTCAATCTATCAGCCTGTCATAGTCCACTGCTGGACATAGGCCTCTCCCATAGCGCACCACAGCACCCGGTCCTCCGCCTTCCGCATCCAGTCCATCCCTGCTACCTTCTTTAGGTTGTCGGTCCTTCCTGCTGGGTGGCATCCTAGCTTCCGTTGACGGTCGTCCGTCATCGGTCCTTCGGCATATGTGGCCAGCCCAAATTTAATATACCTAGTGACAATCGCGCATAAAAGACAAATCAAACTAAAACGGTTTATCCGTTTAGTAGTTACTAGGAATATATGGACCGGACATACATTCAGGTCGGTTAAGAAACTAGCTTTTGCCCGCCTTTTAATGTAGATTTTATCAATCTATACAGATATCTCTCGAGAACAGAACTTTTTTTGATAAAAAGGTTCCTACCCTATGACCGTTTCTGTGTCCCTGCCAACGTGTATGCAAAATTTCATGATGGTCTGTTGAGTAGTTACGGCGTGGATGTTTAACAAACAAACCCACTCACATTCGCATTGTATAATGTGGCGACTTCGACATATAACAAAAAACATACTCCAACATCATCTAGCGAAGACGAGCTGAACCACGTAGTAACTAGTAGTGGGCATATAAGCGGCGATAGCGTAATGGCTAAGGGTCGGACATCCTGTATCGCGCTATGAAAGTTCTCGCGCCGATTAGTATATATACAACTTCTCAACATCAACTGGTAGGCCGTGGTCCGCTAGGCATGATCAACTAGCCTGGTGGGAAGTTCCTTCCTTTGTGTTGGAGGGACGTAACACCCGTTCCTTCGCACTGGTAACCCCGACGTGATTTGAACACGCAACCTTCTGATCTACAGATGCGATACTATTTATTAGTTAGGATATCAAGACAATTATATTTTTTAAGTATAAACGATTCCACTCGGAACATGGTTTCTTCTGATGTTTAAAATAGCCATTATTAATAAGATCATGTTGTAGGGAATATACCTACGCTGAGGCGATTACGTGGAAGTTGCGTTAGATCGCGTAACAGATTATGACGTCAGCTGCTTCACAATCTTCCTACTGTTATTAAGCAAATGCACTAGTTTTGTCAGACCTTATATACAGGATGTTACAGAAAGGTGTGGTCAAATTTTAGGAATGGTATGTGTAGCCGACAACTAGTTGATTTGACTAGAATTTTTTTTTCTTCGGAATATGCTTTTCCTAATGTAGGTGCACATTTCTAAACAACACATTATGAATTTTCAGGTCAATTTAAATGATTTTGTTGCAACGAAGTTCCTTATTGCGTGTTACACGCTCTGAGCGGACGGGAGCGAGACCAAAAAAAGTGTAATAAGACTTTTTTCCGCTGCTGAAGTTATTTTTACGCCATTTGCGCATTCTGCGCGATATACATATATCCATGAATTACTTAAGGCAAATTTTACAATATTTACTATAAGTACTTATTTTGATATAATTTATTCAATCCATTAAATGTATGTATAAATATGAACTTCGTTCCAACCGGGTGTCCCAAGGAGACCTCACGCTTTTTTGGGGTTTACTCCTTAAGAATTGATTTTCATATAAGGGGCCCAGTATGAAAAAAATATGAAGAGTAAAATTTAGTGATCGGTGGGTAGCGTAACGCTTTGTTGTGCTTTATTGTATCGTTATATATATATGTAGATCTATATAGTATATATACTGTACACCGCCTACAAATCATGAGAGAGAGGGAGAGGTAGAGAAGGGGGGGGGGGGGTGGAAGAGAGACAGAACCTCCAATAAATTGTAAACTCCAGTCGTGCGTCGGAGCTGACACAAACTTCAGAAAAATCTGGCATTTCCATCAACATCCTTGGTATTAAATACCTATACTTAGTTTCATTCATGTCAGCCTTCTCTCATACGAAATATTAGCTTTATCGGTCAATTTTCTGATTTAATATTTCATTTTCAAAATAAAATTTCTGTATTAAAAATCATGAATTTTCCTAAATTTGTAAATTTATGAACATGTAAATCCCCAAAAAATAGATCTTTTTCCTATCTTCAACGGAGCTTTATCGTCATCTAGTTTAAACAAGCCTGTTAGTCTAGGGTGTAATTTATCTACAATATCACAACAAAATTAAAATTATGTATTGAGTAACTTATAAGTATGTTTATCAGCCGTCTGGTTACCATAGACTCTGCCTAGTTTGGGAGAAGGCCCGCCGCCTTCTCCCAAACTCTCTCTGTTATTCTCTGTCTCTGTCTCAAGTTATTATTATGATTAATTTAAAGAATTACCAACGGTCGAGTTTCTAAATCTGGGCGACCGTATTTAGCAAACTGTTCTGAGAAACCAAATCAATATCATAAATGTATTTTCATTTTGTTTCCAGGTAAGACATTACCACGCGTCCCCACTGACAACTACTTACTGATTGCGGTAAACACCGCCATAAATACATCGACTTGTTCATTGTGACCGGTCTGGAGGTGGGTAAGATTAGTCCACTTCATCTGTGTTGAATATCCGAAATATTATTTGTTGCGTAGACTGTGCAAAGGCTTAATGGTGACATAATGCATACATATCTATTTGAAACATAAATTTAGCGAACTTTTTTTATTTTTTTACATCAAGCACACACTTGCTCGACGTTTTTACGACGTTATCGTAACTGTTTGGGAACAGCCCATCCAGATTTTTGAAATTCTCGACTATATCTAAGGGCGCGTTCTCACGAGTCAAGTTTAGTTGACCGATTATAGTTAATGAACAAAAGTTTAAATAAATCTGTAGTGAGAACCTCTGTTTCAATATATTTGAACAACTTTTTAGTTGATCAAAAAAGTTTCATCCAGTCAAACTTTATCGTTCAAATAATGAGTTGTCTGCCAACTCCGATCAGCAGCTCGTTAAATTGTTGTTCAGACGTTCTTAAATTATTTCTATATCCTCTAATATCCATTGTCTCACCCAAAACAAAACGACGTTTTCTATGATTTTTACACATATTAACTAAAATTGTTTTTAGCTCTTCTTAAAAAAACACTTATTGTACTTACAATTTTACGTACAGTTGCTTTCGACTCGATTCTGCTGAATTAAATTAAACTGTTGAAAATGAAATTAATTGAAACATTTTGTATTGAAATATGTGAACAAAAACCGATTCAAGTCACATTCTACTTTTGTTGATCAACTATAATCGGTCAACTAAACTTGACTCGTGAGAACGCGCCTTAAGTCGAAAGGTGATGTAGCCCCGTCTTGACATTTTCCAAATAATAAACAATTTAATTTTTTTTTTATTTAATACTCACGCCATATTCTCGAAAGTATAGACATTAATAAAAGTAACAGTGCTTAGTTCTAGTAAACTTTAATTTAAACGATACGGTTTCTTGTATAGTAATGTTTGTCGTAGATATCGTCCCACATACGAATTGTTCTAAAGTGCGGGTAGTCGATCATCTTGACCTCGGAACTAATGTCTAAGAGGCGAGGATGCTCTTTTCTTGTTAGCTCCCAAGTTGTCCCAAGGCCTTCCTGTTGAGGAGTCGGATTCCTGAAAGAAAATTATTAGTAAAATAGTGCTTTTTTTCAGTTGACTTGTAAATAAGTTTTTTCCCGATCTGTTTCTGTTCTTTAATATTCGTAGAAGTGTCACTGAAGTGTGAAATCACTACATATTATACAACAAAGTCCCCCACCGCATCTGTCTGTTCGCGATAAACTAAAAAACTACACAGACGAGAGTAGACAGAGTGATTCATGAGGAAGGTTTAGGTGTATAATTTGTTAAGCTTTTGTGTAAAATGTCTGAAATATGACGATGGTTGTTGAAGATTATGATGATATTCTTGATATTTATAAGTGGGAGAGCCATGCTTCGGCACGTATGGGCCGGCTCGACTCCGCTCGATGCCACGGCATCACAGAAAACCGGCAGTGAAGCAATGATTGCATTGCATTTCGCCGCGTGAGTGAGGTTACGGGAGGCCCTAACCCTTCCCTCTCCCTTATTCCCGTCCTTCCCCTCTCCCCCTCTCCCCTCTTTCTACTCTACCCCCCCTCCCTCTTTGGGAGTAGGAGAAGTCCTACCCCCAAAAAATACATAAATCGACTCACAAATGTTTCACAAAATTCGTCCAAAGTTTCACTAAACGTCGCTGCGTAGTTCCATCTTCCCCATCAAGCTTCACCTCATTAAACAAATACGCTAGCTCATCAGAATGTGCAGCACCCGTTTTCTCCACGCCTGGCTCGGACTGCACTCCCACCTCTCCAGAGTAAGAGAACTGGTAGTAGAAGACTGGAGTGAATGACGAGTAATGGAAGACGCTTCGATGAATATGACTTGAGAAAAAAGCATCTCTGGAAATATAGTTAGTGAATGTTTTTTATTTCAAATACAGAAAGGTTAAATTATTGGTAAAGGTAGCAGCAAAACGTGCATTTATGAATACTAGAGATCGCGTGGTGGTCGAATTTCGACCATGGTTTATTTCATTGGCCAGTATTACGTGACCTGTCATTGTATAGACTTCTGTACCATGACAGGTCAAAATATATACTGGACACTCATAGCTGCATGTACCCGTTTTTGCATTTTTTTTTTAACTTTGTAGCAAATATTCACGTCACTTCTTCTCTGTATAAACTATAAGTGTGCGAAATTTCATACTCCTCCGTCCGCCCAATTTTCCTAAAAAGGGATCCAAAGTTTTCGCTTCACGTATTAATATATAAACATATCTACATAATATATTATAAGTCAATAAATGTACAAGTACAAATCCTTAATTTAAACTACTCAAAACAAAAATCACTCGTCAAGTTGCGTTATAAACAAGTATCATAACAATTTGTAAATCTAACGTGTTCTTTCAAGTGACAAGACATTGACATTATTTGAAACAACACTGACGTGTTGTTTCTAGTGACAAAATAAACGGTATACCTAAAGTGGGTCTTCATAACTTTTTTTGTCCCCGTGTCAAACACGATAGTTGAGGAGTGCTTTTATTAGGGTTTGGTTTGGTTTCGTTATAAAGATTTATTTATTTTATTTATTTATTTTTTATTTATTTTTCAGGAAAACATAGTAAAATAGTACCTCATAACTGACAATAATATTAGTAACTCACTACATCAGATATTTAATATATAATTTAGCAAAATAAATTTAGAGTTTCATAAACGTAATAAAATATATTAACGTAAAAGATCCGTTCAAGATCCGCCAAAAAGTAATGGATACGGATACAGATCTTTTTTCTCCTTCGGATATCCGCGGATACGGATATCCGGCACATGACTAATATCAACGTAACGTCGTTCGAAGACCATCAGCTCTATTCTAATCGTTCAAGGAATTTTCGAGTCGGAGGTAGGTATTTTGAATTTTAAATTTATAATTATTTGTTTATTTAAGAGGCAGGTCATCTGCATATAATGTTGGGTGTACTGCAGCCCTACTGTATTAATATCATTCATATGTATCAAAAACAGTAATGGACTAACAATAGAACCTTGTAAATAGCCACAGGACACATTTTGGGTGCAAACAAGTTACTGTCACTTTTGTAAATATGATTGTATGATTGAAACATCTTAAGAGTCTTCCCGTAACTTCTATATTATTTAGTTTTTATAAGAACTAAATGATATTTCCCTATCAGACCGACGGTGCGCCGACTGTGACCCTCCTGACTCAAGGTGACAATCCCAGTCGCTGTATTAGCATCCTTATGTCTCAGTTATAAATATCCAAACGACACCATTTGTCACTAGAAACTTTACTGACACTTGAAAGAACCCATAACAATAATTATGAATGTGAAACATAAGTAATGCTTGTTTGTAATGCAACTCAACGGGTGGCCCTTATTTTGTTTCAGGTAATACACTTGTAGGTTAGACAGGGGGAAAGTTTACCCGTCTTGTTAGAGGTAAAATTTTAGCGGCGTTGTGTGTAACCGCCAAATAGTTGATTTAGCTTCAAAAAAATATGGTATCTAAACATCAAATTACGATTTTTCATGCCAATTTAAATAATTTTGGTATTTTATTTTGTTATGCCATTTCCATCAACATAATTGGTATTAAATACCCATAGTTTCATTCATGTCACCCCTCAGTTACGAAATATTAGCTTTATCAGCAAATTTTCAAGTTCAATTTGTCAGTTTCAAAATACAATTTCTGTAAAAAAAACCGGAGAAGTGCGAGTCTGACTCGCGCACCGAGGGTTCCGTAAGCAAACAAACTTGTATACGTCCATCTTGGGAATCAATTCTCAATCTCGAACTCTTGCCCGTCTTTTTCGAAAGACAAACTTAACTTTGCGGTAGCGATGTACGACAAAGTGAACAATCCAATCGCAAAATATAAGTTTGTAATCACAATCTTTTTTTTCTGTAACAACAAATAAATGACTTTCGGATTTTTTCCTTCACTTGGTACTTCCGGTTGACCTAGAATTGTCAATTTTGGTTAAAAGCAAGGTCTTACGGCACAAGTAAAGGGAAAATTCCGAAAAATGAAAAAAAGTTGAAAATTAAGGTAAATTTTGGTACTTACAAGTTTTCGCAAAAATCTAAATTTGACCATATCTTTTTATCGTGTTGACTCAGGACCTTGATTTTTATACACCTAATAGCGACTATAGACCTATATCTGGTATAAATTTAAGCTTGCTAGGTCCACCCGCTCCTGAGAAAATCGGTGGTACCACACGGATAGACAGACGGACAAGAGAGTGATCTTATAAGGGTTCCTTTTTTTACCTTTTGAGATACGGAACCCTAAAAATCAGCAATTCTTCGAAAATTGTTAGCATAAAGTGCAAATACCGCCCACAAATATAACCACACCTTTCTATAACACCCTCTGGACACTCTTAGTTGTAAATTGCATCATACCTGTGATATGCTAAAACAGAAGCCATTGTGATATTCTTCTTAAAGTACATGTTTCCAAGTTGCCGAGCAACTTGTCTCCGTTCTCTATCATTTAGAAATCTAAGATCATCGGTAAGTAAAAACGCTGGGGTTCTTGAGATCCTTCGGAGTACGTTCGCTTCCTTAAGTATCGAGACAAATACGTAAGCTTCGTTACTGTTATATCCTATCATCATTGGAACTGTTTTCAGTTTATTACTTGTCAACAAGTCATAAGGAGCTGCAGGTAAAATCCTTTCTTCGTTCTTTAACGGCTTTTCAGAACAAATAGCGAAGGGAAAATAAGGGGCATCGAGCTTATTTGATCTTGTAACAAGCTCCTCAATTTCTGCATCAAGCAAGGACTTTGTCAAGTCGTGTATATCACTGAGACCTATTGCTCGTTCTTGAGCATCGTAGTTAAAAGCCCAAGGGCACAGAGCTGTTCCACTCTGTAATATTGCTCCGTGAAATAGTCCTGGAGCCTTTGATGACAGAATTATAGCATCTACTATAGCAGCACCAAAACTTTGGCCCGCTGCTACAACTTTGCTGGGATTCCCATAAAAAGCAACGATATTGTCACGCACCCATCTCAGTGCTAATACGACATCTTTTACTCCTGCATTTCCAGGTATTTCTTCTTCATTCAAGCAAAGGAAACCTTGAGGGCCTATCCTGAAAAAAATCGGAAAGCATTGGAATTTGAACTTTATCTTAAAGGTAACGGCTACCGGTTTTCCTCACCTGTGATGCACGACAACCACAATAATCCCTTCACGTACCAGATGGCCAGGATTGTAGGGACCGGTTCCTCCCGTAACCCAAACAAGGACTGGCCAAGTGGTACCCACAGCAGAAGGCACGTACACGTCGAGCTGTAAGCAGTTCTCCGCTTCTGACAATGTTGAGCAAATAGATATTTTGGATTCCCTGATGCTTGACCAGATAGGGGCTATACCGGCCATCTGAAATGTTACTCATACACTATAATTACTTTATTTATGAGAAACGGAATGTTTAGGACTCTTTAAGGTATACGTGGGGTCCACTGAAAGCTTTACGTAACTCATTAATAAAACACTTAACATATTTACTGCTTTTCGAAGTATTCTCTTTTTCACACTTTTTCACTCAGTCAAACCATTTTTGAAAACATGAAGGCTATTGGTTTAAGGGCATGTTTTTTTGTTTGGTTGAAAGCTATCACGGCCTCTTCCGGCCTCATATCATACCTCTCATCAAATTTTTAATTTTTGGGAAAATAAAGAAATCGCATGGTGCCAAGTCTGGACTACGTGCGGGATGGGTCATTAGCTCTATCTTTTCAGAAGCCAAGAATGGCTTTGTCTTGTACGCGGTGTGCGCCGAAGCATTGTCATGGTGCAATAGGATGCGACTTCTTGGTCGTTTTTCTCTAACTTTTTCGAAGACACTGAGCAAGCAAATGGTGGTGTACCACTCGGCATTACCTGTCTTTTGTCCTTCAAGTGGGATCGTGCAGACAGCACCCGTCCGGGAGAAAAAAAACGCAATAATTTTTTTGCCTACCTTTCTCGCCTGCCTCAATTTTGTTGGTTTGCTGTCATCTTCGAACACCCATCCAGAAGACTGTTTCTTTTTTCCGGCATGTAACAATATATCCATATTTCATCTTCTGTCACATAGCATACACAGCATTTGAACGTCCGTGATCGTACTTTAACAACATTTTTTACACCAATCAACACGAGTCCGTTTTTGTTCTGGGGTAAGTTCTTGAGGAATCCAGCGGCAACAAAGTTTTCTAACTTTTAAATGTTGATGTAAGATTTTTTGAATTTGACCCATGCCAATCCCCAAATATCCTCGAATCTCCTCATAGGTGATACGCCGGTTTTCTTCAATTAGTTGCCTCACAGTAGCCACACTTTCCTCAGTGATCGCACCACACACGGCCACGATCAAATTCTGCGTAACAACGCCTTACGGTGCTCAAATGACGTGCTTCCCGCCCAAAAGCATTTTAAAGACGAGCAGTGCAGCCTTCCGGAGTCAGTGAACATTTCAAATCATAAAAAAATCATCGCTCTCTTTTCGCGTTAATTCCATTTTTGCTACGAACGACGAAAAACAATTGACATGCGATGCCCGGGCCATTTTTTTTAAATCAATGATTGAGTAACTTATGTTTAAAAAAATATAACATTCGAAATTCAAACATTTATGAGAGGCCTGGAGCGCAGAACTGTAGTACCACAATTTAGTGAGTAATTTACCTAATTTTATTAGTGTTAACCAACTAACTAGACTATGTTGAAAATGGGAATTAAAAAAATCCACTGTTAAATTATATTATGCAGAATTGGTTGTTTTCGATAATTATAATGGTACACTATGTGTGATTACATTACTGACCCACTTCTGTGTTTGTAATTATTTAGCGCATATCCTCTCAGTTCATTTTCGATAAACACGTAATCATTTTTTTTCTGTAAAATCGACCTTAACAATCGTAAATAACGGTGCATTGAAATAATTAAATAATTGCACCTAATTTAAAGGTCCAGTCACTTTTTTTTTGTTATTTTATACCTATATTTCTTTTCTGTTATTTTTTTTTGTCAATCAGAATCTCTGAGTAAGAAGGGAGGAGACTAATTAACTAACCTTACCTTAAACTTGTCTTTGGCACTTGTGACGGTAGCGTAAGGCACGCCAGTATAGGCTATGTACCCATCATACGCCACCCCTCGCAGCTGTCCCTGGGCTATGCTTATCACGTTCTGTTTACTTAGTACCAATACTTGTAATAATAACACCAGTCTTCTCAGCATGGTGGTTTCTGCCAGTTTGAAAAGAGAATATGGTTTGAGAGGTCACGTGCAAGTATTTGAAATAAAAGATAGGGACACACGGCCCGCCGCAAGTGGTCACCAGTCTCTATAAACGGTGTCACTTGTGCGTTGTCAACGCCCAACCCTCTCACCTCCTACTGTGTCGTGCTATCAAATCGTTTTCTGTAGTTGAAATTCTTCTCCACCCAAATAGCACTAAAACGGTTTTTAAGACGTATCTTTTTTATAAAGTTGACATTATGTATGTCATCGTTTTGCGAAATCGACTAAATAAATCGTCTTGGGAAGCGCATGTTGAATGTGGCACAGTATAACGTGGCAGATTCATCTTAGCCCCTCTTTAAAGGGACACAAGCTGAAGAATAGACGACGGGTAAGACACAGCATATTTCTGCTCTAACTGTTACCCAAAATATAAGGGTAAATTGTTTTTAGTCATAATTAATGACAAAATATTAGTTAAATAATTCCTCTTACTTTTTAATTTGTCTAAAAATCAACAAATCAACCCGAAATCAATTCGGTCACCGATCCCTTGGAAAAGTGTATATTTGTATCTACACAAAGACTACACCTACACAGACTGTGCTATTTCAAACATCAAAGTGTCAATTCTCGTATAATGTTTACCGTTTGTCCTGTTTGCTGATTTCGATTAAGGTTAACATTCACTAATTCGTCTCATTATTTTTAACCGACTTCAAAAACGGAAGTTCGATCCGTACCTACGTATGTTTGTAGATATGTCCGTGATTTTTTCCATCTCGTATGTTTTCTTTTCTTCCCTTTTTATAAATTATTCTTTCCTTATTTTTCAGTTTCCCTATTTTCATAGCCTAATTTTAGTTTAATTACTTTTAATTTTAATAAGATAATAGAGCACCACAAAAAAGTTATAAAATTGACTAAATTGTTAAAACTATCTGGTGCTTCATAAAATGTGTGCAGAGCGGTTAATTTTCATCAACCTATCATGGGGAGGAATAGCATTTCTTATGACAGTGTCTTGCTTTTTGATTAATGGCGTTACCATAGACAGCAAATGTAAGTACGTATCACTATCTTTTCTTAAAAAATTGCCAGTCTCTTGGAAACTTTAATTCCTTTAACAAATGTACATGAGAATGCGTTTCTCTTTTCATTAGCCGATCTCTACACCAGGCCCTACGATTTTTCTGCTTCCTGATTTTTCCGGCCTCTTATTTTTTTATCAACTATAATGCAACAATAGCTAATGCGTTGTCTGTCGATCTGCCATCGCGAAACGAAATGGATAAACCGCGCAGTTTTACTTGACTGCGTGTAGGCTGTAGGGACGAACGATTTATCTGTACAGTTCGACTGCACAGTTTTATCGCACAGATAAAACTGAAGATGTGTTTAGTTGTCAAGTTTTAGAAAAGTTAGCCCCTATCAGCTATTGTTGCATTTATCGATTTCCTGCTTTATATACTCTCTTCTATAAATGTCTAAAGAGACAAAAAGCATAGCTAAAAAGTTCGCTTTCGACGCTCCCATATTGACGTTACTCCGAGGTGGGATACGGATCCCACCGGATCCCGGATTCCTTGACGTGATTCCCAAAAGCCGGAAAGCTGCAGACCTCCTGTTTTTCTGCTGGTGACTAGGATTACCGAAAGGCCACAAACCAAGTGATACCGTTTACCGCTACTATGCTTGTATTAACAACGTTTTCAAAGTGTGTCTAAAATATACAAAGCTGCACCACCTCAATCGATAGAAACCTTTAAAAGTTCCCCACATAACTACATAACGGGAATTGAAATAAAACCAGTGCATCAACGTCCGTTCACCGCAATTATTTTATTTGATACATCCAACCAGCTATTGAATCTCATATATAATTGTACTCAACACATTGTTAAATGAACTAGATACAGTAAAAATGCATTATTTACAATTGTGAACTTAAACTACGTGACTTAAATAGTAATACGTAACATCAGTCTATGATGAATGCTCTGCGACGGAGCCTCACATACGGGTGGTGATCTCTGTTCTCTGTTTATCTCTTCTTTCTTACAATATAACTTCCGCTTTAGAAAACTAGGGTTCGTTTTAAACAGTGATTCGAAAGTAAATAGTTCAGTAGATCTTGTTACAATATTTAATCTACACCGCGAAGATCTTCATCTAAAAATTTTACTCAACTGTAAGAAAATAAATCAGTTATTTTCTTACAGTTGAGTAAAACGAACAATAACTCATAATCACCTTGTCTCTAAAACACTACTTCATATTTCTTCTTTAGAGATATATAGCTACTAAAACGAGATAAATGATAAAGAAAATGCAGTACAATAATGTTACATCAAATAATAACACAAAAATGCCACTACAACTACCTTGTATCAAGATTTGTATTTGTAGATACTGCTTGTTCGTTCGGTCTCACGAACACGTTCACGTTAAGTACGTGTCGAAATATTAAAACGTGATTTAATTTTTTTTAATTATTATCTCTGTACTTAGTATCTTTTAGAATGTAATAACGAGCTTACTTCCCAATCAGTTGTGATCATACCGCAGTCACTACAAATTTGGTCGAGATCTAAAACACTAAAAGAGAGAAACAAAATGTCAATCTCTTCCGCCTTAACTTTATAATTCTAAAAACTAAGTGAAACACTAACTTACAAATAAAATATTCGTGGCCGGATTTACAATCTCGATAATAATTGAAATGAGATCTTGTTTAAGATTGCAGCGATTTTCATCAGCTCTGCAGTTGAGCACGTATTTATTATGTTAAAATGAATAAATATAAATAATTATATTTCTTCTCTGTTGTCGAATTCGATGTATTGTTTAAATTTCATTACTGAAGACATCTAAACATTTGGGTAAAAATTGTCAGTGCTACATAAACAATTTATCCCTTTTATATGCTGTTCACAAATTACAAAACTAAAAGAAAATACTTTTTTCCCCTTAAATTTTAAAAGATATCGCAGTTAAGTCCCATACATGTTCAAACTATATCATTAAGAAGTTTTATGATTAAACTTGTTTATGTACACGTATAACGTCAAATATTTACATTTTTCTTTAAAAACGGGTCAAGGAGCCATTGTTAAAATTATATTAAAAATATTAACTATCGCTTCATCAACTTAATGTCTATCAAAGAAAAAAAAAATCATTGTGTGCCCCTTTACTGAAGTAGAAAAGTTTTGGCGGCTTTACTATTTAAAAAAAAACATGAAATATTCCACAACCACTTCTCTGTAAGATCTCTGCCAGATATGTCGTCCGGTATCAATTTACTCCGAATCGTCAAATTCCAGAATGTATTTGACACAGACTATCATCAAAATGTAAATGGTTACTCTCATTCTACATGCATGAATTATATTATGCTAGTACAGTCTATTGTAACACAGAGCTAAAAATATTTTAACTAAAATATAGCTGTCGAATAGAGGTGTTAAGCCATATCAACCTTCGCTCACGTTATCAAATGATGTAACAAGTTAGACTTTCAATTAGTCCTTCTTACCTGACAAGAAACCAACCTCACCGACGTTTCACAATGCCAAGGAAAACATAAAATAATAACACCTGTTTCCACTAGGTGGAAGCACTGAAACCTTTACGACCGGTTTCATTTCTAATAGTTCGTGGTCTATTCATGTCTTAAATCAATTAATCGTTGGATCACTCTTTTAACCGTCCCTTTTTGTCACAATCACTTAGTATTCTTGAGCCACTATTCTGTCACGTCTTTTTTGACCAGTTCACTCAACAATGGCCAAACTGTCATAGAACTTAGTGATCTCTTGTTGCCTCGCCGATATTCCCTTCACTTGGTATACGTGAGGGTCATGGATGTCCCCGTACTGAAACTGATCTCCATTGGCAGCTGGCCAGATCGGGTCCCTCTCATCGCAGATAGGTTTACTGTAATTATTAAAATAACAAAATTCACCATGTTATTGAAATCAAAGCGAAGATGGTTTCTGCAATGCCACACCTTGAAAGAAACACACGCTCAAAAGGAAAATTATCAATTACAAAAACTTGAATTTTAAATGGATTCTGTCTGTCAGCCATTCCATCAGAAGGGATTTAGTTACTAACCAATTTTGTGAAAATTTTAGCTGACCCTCGCAAAATATATAATTACCTGCAAGTCATAAAGTTGACAAATAATTTGGTCATAAAGTTCTTCATGTTGTCATCATCACTCTTCAACGGGTCCGACTTACGGACCTTAACCATAGAGTTGGTTTTGAACACGTACGTCATATCTTCGATATGTGCAGCTCCATGATACTTCAACCCTGCTGCTTCTTTAAAAACACTTGAATCGTTCTCATACGAAAACTTATAAACATACACGGGAGCAGCATTAGTGTTTCCGTATTGTTCTACAATCTTCAGAATAGGGTATTCGAAGAAACCTTCAGTACAAGATTGCACAAAACCATCTACAGTAATTATTCCATTGTAATACTTCCTGTCAATCTTCTTCGCGACGTCATTTAACAAATTGGGAGGAACGGAGAATAAATATTTAGGCGGGATTGTGATTGCTTTGTTTTCTTTGCTTTTATTAACGATATCGAACTTTTTAAGGCGATTACGGAAAGTTTCGCATTCAGAATCTGTGTAACCAACTAAAAGTGGAATATCTTTGCCACGACCTTTGGCTAATAAGTTTTCTGGGTAATCATCTATTATGGGTGTCACTCCGGAGAAGGAAGTTTCTACCGTAGGGACGAAGGTTGTAAAGCCGATATGTTCGATGAGGAATTGGTTAGCATTTAATAGTTTTTCGGCGGGCAGGTCTATAAGCTGTTGGTAGATTTCGTCAGGGTCCGTTGCAGTGATATTCAAGATCGCTAACAGCTGCTTCTTTATGAACTGCGCGAACAATGGCGACGGACTGTAAAAAGAACTTGTAGCCGTCCCACTCATCAGTATCGCTCTGGAATTAATTGAAAGACCATACTTTAATTACTTGAGTTACAAGTTTTAAATTTGCAATTAAATGGGAGGTAAACGACATGATTTTAATTTTATTAATTTAAAATAATTCATGAAATCATAATTTAGTTCGCAAGAAAGAAACCAACCTTTTAAATAAGCCTTCAGCAGCCTTCGATAAAGTCAACAAGTGTGCAGAAATAGCGCCCGCGCTCTGCCCACCCAGGGTCACATTGTCAGGGTCTCCACCGAAGCTCCGCGCATTTCTCTGCACCCACCGCAGCAGTGTTACCATATCACGAAGACCAGCGTTGCCGGGAACCTGACTTGAGTTCAGGGACAGGAAACCAAAAACGTTTAGCCTGAAAAAGTTAAGTTTAAAGTATATATCTGTCTTAAAAACTAGATAAAACTATTAAAAACAGTTTATTTCTAATATGCGACCTGAGTCTGAGCTTTTATATGTAAGATTAATGTTACTTAAAAAAACGAGAAAATAAATGGTCTTAGGCAATGTCAAAAAAAAATTGCATGCAATACAATTATACTGGCCTGTTGGTCTAATGGTTAGTGCCCCTGACTGCTGAGCCAGAGGACAAATTATTGTGTGATGAGCATGATCATTTCATTTGTTCTGTATTTTAAAATATATAAGTGTGTTTATCAGCAATCTAGTTACCATAGTACAGGCTCTGGGATCAGACGGGCGTGTTTGAAATTATTATTATTGTATCACAAATTTTTACCTTAACCCATTTGTCTACAAGTTCTAAGATATAATTATGAATATATACAGGATCGCGATCACGAAATAAGGTTTACTAAATAGGGAAACTATTTTGTGACCGCGTAATTACAGTATAATATAAATACATAATTATGTCAACTTATAAGTTTTTGTTTTTATTAATCGAAGCAATAAAAGCCATTCTTTTTTAATCGCTTTGAATTTACTGCTCGAGTTTACAGTAATATCTATAAACAACATGCTACAACCAAAGCTCCTTACGCTCTATGATTTTAAAAGAGAAATAGAGATATTAGCCTTCACTAGTAGTTCAAACATCATCTAGCGAAGACAAGCTGAACCACGGAATAACTACTAATTCTGCATCGCGCTATGAGAGGTCTCGCGCCGATTAGTACATATAAAACTTCCCAAATTCAACCATAGGGCCGGCATGATTATCTCGCCTGGTCGGAGCATCCTCCCCTTTGTATTGGAGGGACATAACACACCTTCCTAGACAGTGCAAGTGGAGTAACTGCTTACTTTACATACCGAGTGGCAAGGATAATACATTGCGCATCGTAAAATATCTCAATGCCGGATATGTCTCATAAAAACATCGATGTTTAAAAATATTTAAAACTCCTGAATGAAATGATAAGTTGATACATCTCACACACGGCCGTTTGATTCCAAACTAGGCAAAGCCTGTACCATGGTAACCAGACTGCTAATACATACTTATATGTTTTTAAATACACACATATATATAAATTACACCCAGACACAGAACAAATAATGATAACACAATTATTTGTCCTAGGTGGGAATCGAACCCACTTGTATTATTGTATATTATGATGTTTAAGATGTATATTCAAAACTTGTAAACTGTCTTACCTGTAATTAAAGGTGATGACAATAATATTCTTGCTAACGAGGTATTCAGGACCGTATAAATCGGAATCCCCAGATCCGAAAGCAAATCCTCCTCCGTGAATAAAAACCAAAATAGGCAGACCTCCAGATGGTGCCACTTCTTCGCTGTCATCAGATGTCTGTCTTAATGGCTCCAGTTCCATTGCTGGTGTCCAGTCAGTCTTGGGTAAAGCATCAATAGGGACGTGAATATTGGCGAAAATGCAATCCTCGCTCATGCCACGGGGTTGCATGATCCTTCCGTACAATACATCCGTTTGGTAGCATATTGGGCCCTCGTTTATCGCAAAGAAAGTATCCCAGGTGTCTAATGGCTCTAGTTCCTGAGAACAAACAAGTGTTTGAGGTCATTGCAACGAATCTAAAAAATGGTATTTACTCGTCTCAAGACGCAAGGTAAGATTTTTTTACCTTAAATCGTCGTTCTTTTGTTGGTGCTTTTGCATAAGGTACTCCTCTGAAACTTGCGTACGCGAAATTGTCATCAGCGTACCTCGGAAGTCCACACACATGTCCTGCTTCGGTCCGCACTCGAATTGTGCACGGGTCCGAACGCGCATGCGCGTGACCTGCAATCATTCGGGATCATTATTTTGATAAATATTGTATATTTATGTATGTAATATATTCTTAAGGGGTTCTATTGTTGCATGTTATAATATTTTATTTGTTGACTTCAAAAAGGAAGAGGTACTCAATTCGTAGCATTATTTTAGGCCGAGTCTTTGTCTCTCAGATTACCATAAAAAACATCTGTGATAATAATTAGTTTGAAACGCGCAGAGGATAATATATATCACATGAGTATCCCGTTTCTTTACTCATATGATGATAATATTTTATTAATAGAACTTCAATGACACTCAAATGTTAACAAACAATTACAAGTTGACATTAACCCATACTTAATCAACTCACTGAGCTCTAATCTGTAATCTTCAACTAGAGATTATAATCTTTAGTTACGCATTTAAATAATAATTAAATCGATGTGGTTATTGCTAGTTGATCAATAAATGTTATCTGACTAAAAGGCAGTTACACTGTTCTCTTCAACTGCTCATACATACATACATACATACACACACGCCTGTATCCCCTAAGGGGTAGTCAGAGTCGTAGTAAACACCCACGTTTTGTAAACTATAATTTCGTCCTACTCACGTAATAGGGGCTTGTTGCCATTAACCGGGCACTTTGGGGATTAAATATTTTAAAATTGTGAATATATTGAACGGGAAAGGAAGGTAAGCAAGGAAGGTAATGGAAGGAAAGGGATATAGGTTATACGAATTGATTAGAGAGTGAAAACAATAGCTCGTTTCGTTCAGGGTCGTATCATATCTGTAACTCGAACTGGCTACTGCCGGAACGTCCGTGTCGTCTAACTCTTTTAAGTCTTTCAAATTCTCTTTTATCGATAACGAGCTCGCGCCGCATGCCCACACCATTGCTGATCCGATGATTTAAGACCTAGTTTACAGCGAGTAATTCTACTATAGTTTCAATTATATTTAGAGATACAACATTATCTATATTAAAATTACAAAATTTATTCAGAGCTGATTCTGTACAAATGATCAAGAGGACTGTATCTAAGTTTGTCATTGAAGACACTTAGACAAATAGCACCTTTCTGATCTACTCAAATAAAGTGCAAAGTAGTTTGAAAAGAAATCAATCTAAATTAACAAAATATTGAGGTGTCGTTAACTCGCGTAGGCTTTTATGGGTCGAATCTTTATATTATACTAGCAGCGCCCCGCGGTTCCACCCGCGTAAGTCCCGATCCCGTGGGAATATTGGGATAAAAAGTAGCCTATGCGTTAATCTAGGTCTGCAGCTATCTACAAAGCAGTTTCATCGCAATCGGTTCAGTGGTTTTTGCATGAAAGAGTAACAAACATCCATCCATCCATCCATCCATCCATCCATACATCCATCCATCCATCAAAACTTTCACATATATAATATTAGTGGGATAATAATAGTTTCTTTAGTTCTGTTCACAATTTGTACTACACATATATAGGCCAGTAGCGTTAAACATAAAAATTAGACGAATCGAAAATAATTGCTAACTGCTTAAAATTTATTGTTTTAATGGCTTCATTTGTTGCCTAATATGACTATCCCAGGTTATCCCTCTCGGTGGAGTTGTGTTAAAGTGGTGGGGGGGGGGGGAAATATACCCCAAAAGCTGTATTTTTCAAGTTTTACTGTTATAACTCCTAAAGAACTCACAGTATCGAAAACATGGTCAGTATAAAGTTTTAGAACATTGAATTTTGCATTGAATGAGACTAAACGCATATTTTTAGATTACTCGTTCCCATACTACTCAAAGCACCTCAAAGTGGGACCAGTATTCTACATTCAGAAATCAATGGCGTTTTCACTTCAGGTTTTCGTTAATATCATCTAAACTTAGTGAAAGTCTCGTGGAAATCGGTATACCTGTTCCGGGAATTAGGGGCGTGAAATAGACAGACAGACAAACATTTTAAAACTGATTTTTAGGCATAGGTATCGTGCAAATACCTGTGAACTTAAAAACTATTATTTTGACATTACAAACAGACACTTCAATTTTATTTATTTGTATTGATGATCGCAGTTAATTTGAAAAATCATCTTCCTGTAAAACATAAATACAAATGTACATACATAGGTATGTAGGTATATGTATATGGATATCAATAATAATATATGTATAAATAGCAAAATATTTACTTGCCATCTTCATATATATGTTGGCCTTCGATACCAATCTTTGGAACCAAATTAACTAGATGTCAATTTACACAAATAAATAAAATTAAAGTGTCTATTTATAATCTCATAATATCAGCATTTTACATAATTATACCAAAAAAAATCATTTTTCTTTATTTTTGTCTGTCTGTCCACTTGTTCTGGCTAATCTCTGGAACGGGAGGACCGATTTCCATGGGACTTTCACTGGCAGATAGCTGGTATTATAAGGAGTAACTTAGGCTTCTTTTATTTCTGAAAAAGAATGAAGGTTCCGCGCAAAATATATAAATATGTACACGAGCGATGCCGCACGGGGAACATCTAGTCTAGTATACATAATATAGTATAAACCTTATGCAAATGTATCAAAAATATTACGTAAGAGTTAAGACTCGCGAGACGGAACTCGTGTGATCTTAATGACGCAGATTTTTTTGTGAGCTATAAATACCTGCCATAATTATGTGTTGGTCCTTGGCGCTTACATACACGTGGAACTGTTTAACAAAGATGATATATTATAATAACATGTTTCGTACCTGGGTTTGAATTTAATAAATTTTGATTGAAGATTTGTCCGTTCTATGTTTACATTCGAGGCGAAAATATATGAAACAAAATGTCTTTGCTAGATTAAACGAATATATGGATGATTCGGAGGCGGACCTGTCACGATGTAGGCGCTGAAGTAAGCATGGAGAAATATCATTATTCTTTACATGTTTTATATTAGCTTGACCTGTATCTGTCTATCTATAATAGTAGATAATAATAGTTCTAAGTTCTCCTCGACACGGCCCGTATAGTGAGGAGGTTCCTGTCTTTGGAGCCCTAACCGCTAGTGTCTTGGTCCCTGTACCCGATGTCGGTGGTCTACTATTTTTTATATTTTTAAATATATATTTTGTTTTATACATATTTAAAAATGTAATTTATAAGTTTTAAGTTTAATAAAGAGACATAATAATAATAACTTGACACATCTCACACACATCTATGTAACGGAATCTTCAACATAGTTTTTACCAAGTTCAACACATTAACTTGAAAATTTGCACACGTGTTAAGGACCGAAGACAATATAATACAAAAGAATATGAAAGTAATTTTTACATAAAAACTAAAAAAACACGCTTTGATAGCATGCCCTCATGAGGGCTATTGGTGTGGGTAGCCTCTCGCTAGAGACTATGGTTGTGTCCATGTCCCAAACTGAGAATGCGTGGGAACCCGCCGTCTTTTCTTGCGAGGGGGTGATGTTAGCCAAAGAGGCGGCGGAATGGGAACGGGAGAGGACAAGCAGTCTCCCGTTCCGCAAAAGAGGCACCAGGTGCCGGAGAGCACAGAATGATCTTCAACCTCCATGAGTGCTGGCCTGGGGATAGCAGGCCGGGTTGACCGTTATTCTTGCAGAAGTAGGCCTGAGACGGAGGCGCGACGTGTTCCGCACGCCTCTCTGATCTAGAGGGGGGTGGTGGTGGTGGTGGATGTGGTCAAGCAACCAAAGTTTGGGGTTCTCGGGGCTTCCTTCTTAGGTTATCCCGGGTCCTCTGAAATAGACTCAGTTGTGACGGAATACCGTGTGATTTTAATCGGTTCGAGTCTGACATTCCACTCCACCCTTGGCTCCGGTGATGTGACTGGTGATGTGATGACCCGTGGCGGTTTCCATAATATAAAAACAAAATAGGCAAGGGGCATTAAGGTGAACTCTAACATGTATACTATAATTATATTGTAAGTATTGTTATTAACCCTGACGATTGATTTTTAATCACTTTGAGATTTATTAGAAACTTAATTAGAATTTTATAAGGTACTGTTTATAAAATCTACATAAATTATTTCTTTCATACTCTGATAATATACTGACTGTATTTTATGTACTCCATAGCAATTAATTTTTTTAATGTGGATATATCTTGGAATGGAAAGAAAATTTTGACAAACGACTAATGGTTAGTAATTAGTATGTGCTGCGTAGACGATCTCGTAGCGTGTGCTACGACGTAGGTACTTAGTGTTAGTATCTAGTATAATCACGTGTATTTATTAATACTTTTTTTATTTAACGATAATTAAAGCTTTTTTTTAAAAAGAGCTTTGAGAAAGAAGAAAGAAAGAAATAAAGATTCAACAAAAATACGGTATCGTACACCTACTTTACAAATAACCTTGAGTTCAAAATAGATAATTTTCTTTTAAGAAAAGTATCACCGACTTCAATGCGCCTCAAAATACCCAAATCGCTTCAAGTGTGCGATGCGAATGCGAATTTCTCCAGGATTCCATCATCAGATTCTAACCTGATGACCATGGGACCACCAAACAAAAGAATTTTTTTCCAAATCGGTCCAGTCCGTCTTTGAGTAATCGGTGAACATACATAAAACAATACATACAGCCGAACATAGAACATCCTCCTTTTTGAAGTCGGTTGAAAAGAGTTAGATTGCAACGTCAATCAGGTTTCGGGTTCAATTATTGCTCAGTCCAAATATTTGAATGCATGAATATACATGTATGTATAATGTATGAGAATGACAATTTTTATTTATACCTTATGTGTATGTATGTATTTAGAAACAAAAACATATTTTACAACCCACGTTACAAGTTATGCCTACATTCAATATTTTTTTTGATGTGAACAATTTCCTTAAACCTGAATCCCAATTAAGAATATACTGTAAGAGTAACTCGGTCTGTGTTTTAGTAACCTTTTTACTGCTAAAACGCCAACCCCACGTTAATAGAATTAGATGCTAATCCACGTTCATAGGATGACTGAGGATGGACTGGCAGAATTGTCTTCGCATAAGTTGCTGCGAGTGTATGTGTGAGGCTCGGATTTCCCGGGCATTAGCCAGTTCGAGTTACAGATATGCGACCCGTACTCTCTCAAGTTGTTGCCTACCCTCCCCAATCAATCCATATCACTAATATCTCTTTCCTTCCCTTCCTAACTACCTTTCCTTTTTAACACATACCTACTCCCAATTTTCTGATCTTTAATTCCTAAAGTGCCCGGTTGACAGCAATAGGTTTGCCCCCCTATTACTTGACCAAATTACAGTGTGCAAAATATGGGTGTTTAACCACCTCTGCTCATCTCTTCAAGTGATACATATATACGTGAGTATAGTGAGTGTATAATGCAACTAGGTTCTATGTGTTCGTTCAAAAGTGTTCGATAGTTTTCTCATACTGAGGTATATTTTTAAATAGTGTTATTGATGTTGTATAACATAATTAATCTGGTCTTACAACAGAACTTCAATATCGCCTAGTACGTAGTCGCGTCACGTAAAATAGCGAAGTTCGGCCGTTTCGTAGTTAGACTGAAAACCGACTCCAACGTAGTTGGTAAAAGGCGCGGAAGAGGATGATGATGTTATTGTAGTATATATGAAGTTTTTTTTTCAATTACAAAAAAGTTATCAAGTTGTGAAGACAATACATGTGATATTAAATTAACATTATAGTCAAAGTAGCAACATCTGTCTTTATATTTAAAAAAGGAATAAAAACACAACGGAATTGAGAACCTTTTTGAAGTCGGTCAGAAAACAAAAAGAACATTATCTTGCTTGGTCAGTCTTAAAAACGTTTCTGACATGTAATCATTTATAACTAGAGATCGCGTGGTGGTCGAATTTCGACCATGGTTTATTTCATTGGCCAATATTACTTGACCTGTCATTGTTTCGACTTTTGTACCATGACAGGTCAAAATATATACTGGACACTCATAGCTGTATGTACCCGTTTTTGCATTTCTTTTAACTTTGTAGCAAATATTGTTCAAAAATTTTAGCATTCGTCACTTCTACTCTGTATAAACTATAAGTGTGCGAAATTTCATACTCCTTCGTCCGCCCAATTTTCGTAAAAAGGGATCCAAAGTTTTCGCTTCACGTATTAATATATAGATAATAAACAAGAAACGTATAAATAATTCACACTGAAGTTGAACGGGTCACTGGTGGGATCATATTCTTTTTATATAATCAAATTAAATTTTTATTAATGTGTATTATCAAGACAATAAAAAACTGTAATCTACGTGTATTGATAAATTTGTATTTTATTTCGTTATCACTAAGGATGTGCGCCCGCGCCGGTGACATAACCACACTGTCTACAATGTAAAAGAGATAAATCAGAGATATGTTTTGATTAGGTAATGCACTTTTCCACTGGTCGGTCAGAGCTTGTTTAAATAAATTATAATCATATTGGCATTTAATATTATTATTGTGCTGAGCGCAGACTATGACATGTACGGTTACCTTGGCAACTGGACATTCCAAATAAATTAAAGTCCAGTTAAACAACAACGATCACCATAATCGTCTTTTCATAATTTTTTACAAACTCAAAAATAATTTTTGTAAGCCTTATTTTAATATGAAATTTGTAGTAACACACACACACAAAAATGAATATGTAAACAAAACTATTAATAATGCAAGTAAAAAATTAAAATAATGAAAAAGAAAAAAATTTCACTTGCAATATTTTACCTTTATTTTTTAATCACCAGGTAATCAGAAAACAAAAATCACGATAGAATTTTAAATTAAAAAAATATATAAGAAAATGCATGCTATCACAAACTGAAATACTTCACTATTCTCAAATAAAATAAATAATGATAGCACTGAATGTTCCGCTACACTCACCGGCCAGTACTGCGGCGAGAGCCAACACCAACCACATGATATTATTATGTCCAGTCATGTCTGTTGCGCGGCACTCGACTTACTGATCACAGTGGCGGACTGACCCCTCGTACATATATACGAGCCGGTCTGGCCAACCGCATGCGTAATCCGGACTCAACATAACCTGCTGTATATTAAATATATAACAACATCAAATTAAAATCATTTATTTCAATTCAATCAATTAGAGGATTTTTTTTAATTGTCGGAATAAGTTAGTCTCCATATAAATATATATATATATATATATCCTTTATTGCACTAAAAAAAATTACAAATCAATTAAACTAAAGCACTTACAACAATAATTACCCACAAACGTATGTCTTGTTCAAGTTTATTTCAAAATTAGTATTGTCAAATGCTGTATACAACATTGTATCAGGTGACGAATTCTGGATATACGCGTACGAACCCGAAACAAAAAACCAGTCACGAGTTTGGGTGTTCGAAAATGAGTTAAAGCCAACTAAAATTGTTGCAACCGTGAACGGAGTGTTGCAAAAAAAATGGTGGCCACGTTTGTCTCCAAAACCGGCCATGTTGCGACTATTCCTCTTGAGGGACAAAGAACGGTTAATGCAGAATGGTATGCTAGCATTTGTTTGCCACAGGTCGTTTCCGAACTCCGTAAAGAGATCTGCAACCGCCGCATCATCCTCCATCACGACAATGCGAGTTCTCACACCGCGCACAGAACAAAAGAGTTTTTAGAGCAAGAAAACATAGAATTATTAGACCATCCGCCGTACAGTCCCGACCTAAGCCCTAATGATTTCTATACTTTCCCTAAAATAAAGAATAATTAGTTCCATCGTATGGAAAATGTGTCAAATTTCGCGGAGAATACTTCGAAAAGCAATAAATACATTTGGATTTGGAAGGAAGGATTTGAAAATTCTTCATCCCTTAAAAGGTGAATAAAGGGAATGAAAGTTTGCACGAAACTTTGCTATTTTTGAAGGTAGAAATGTAAAAATTGGTATACGAGCTAATGGTTAGAAAGAAAAGATTAGGTACTGTGTCACGTTTTTTCACCACAGTAAAACTGATATATATATATATATTAAACGCTGTACATACAAATATACTCACATATATATAACATAAAGTTATATACACATAGGTATTTACTTACATGCGTCAGCTGCCTCGCAGCATACCCTGTGTACGTCGGATGCAGACAAGTATACAAGTTATACACACACATTACTAAAAAGTGAAAGTTGCGCACGATACATTGCGAACAAAAATCTTAACGCTATCCTTCGATCACTAAATTTTACTCTTCAATTTTTTTTTATACCGGGCGCCTTTTATGAAAATCAATTCTTAAGGAGTAAACTCCAAAAAGTCATCAACAAAATTTTAAGATTTTGACAAAAAACTGAGCTGCCGGCCACTTTTTTGTTTCTCAGAATAACCAATCAATAAACTCCGTCCACACGGCACAATTTCCCGCACAATTTAACTGGACGCAAATCGTCCAATTCAAGGCCATTGGGTTGTCAGAGCTGCCTGACTTGATCGTGTTGCATTAAATCGGTTCGTGTGTACGCTAATCGGCGGATTTTTTTACAGAGGTGTCTATTTACGCGTTATTAACGCATTTCATCAGTTCGGTAGTTATATTTATAAGATCAAAACAGGTAGCATTTCTTCAAGAAGAAAAACTAATTATACGGTAATCTTTATTATAAACTTCAATCAAATGAAATTTGGCGGTTTAGTTGTGAACGTGTGGACGTAAAACCAGTTCGTAAGCTAATTCAATCACAAATCTGATCAGGTAGTAAAATTGTATCGTGTGGATGCCGTTTTAATAACGGTATATTTCATTGTTTTATACTTTGTAAGGATTTGTTATATGAAATAGTCTCAATACTTCTTCTGTATTGAGTGTATCGGCGCGGTGTTGCACGTGGAGTGTCGAGTTCATCAGTGATCGTAATTATGTTATATTGTTTTGTTTGTCTGTGGTAAATAACAAAAACGCATTGATTGTCACAGTTTTCGTAAAGCTAATTAGTTTATTTGATTTGATTATGCATTTTTATGACGTAGAACTCAAAACTCGCATTTGGTTTCCTTTTTTTCTGTCACACACTGCCATCTGATCCCAAACTAGGTAGTACCTGTACTATGATAACCAGACAACTGATAAACATAAGTATGTTTACTTTTATACTATTAAATACATTTATATTATAAATAAATTACACCCAGACACACAACAAATGATCGTCATTACACAATTATTTGTCCTGGGTGGGAATCGAACCTATAAACTCTGGCTCAGCAGTCAGGACCACTAACCACTAGACCAACAGGCCAGTCAAGTAGTTTGTGTATGTGTGTATAATACCTTCGTCAATAGTGAACAGGTGAAATCAGACTACTAGAATGTTTCGTTCATTACTGTCTTTCATTTTGCATCTTTCAGTCGAATGTGACACCTGTTAACAAAAAATTAATCAACAATTATAAATTAATTCATTAACCGTCTGACCGCCTGACCGTAAATGCATTGGTAATCCCCCACGCTAAGCCATAAATTCACCAGAAATATCTTCAAAAATCGTGTCGATAACTAATTTTTTCTGTTTATTTCCTGTTTTTTTTACAATAAAATGTCACTTACGTCTTGAAGTTTCATTTAATGTCGTCTTATTTCCCAAAATAATGACGATTACACAGTACACCAAGTTATGTAAGAGCAAACAAAAGATTAACAAAATGTAATTCATAAATTTCAAATAAGTCACAGCACTAGTCACGGTCGTGACGTCATCCGCTGTCGGTAAATGCTGACTTAGGCGTGGTGGGGTCAGCATATGCGAAACTTTCAGCTGGAAGCGGGACTGACAAAAGTCCCTAATTTTATTTCATTGTTAACATAAATATAAAATATGTGACAAATTATAGATAAATGTTTTGAAATGTAATAATTATATACAAATGATTATTATTCTAGGAAGTGGGTCAAATTTAACTTGCAACATTTTATTAAAGACAGACACCGGGAAAGGTCAAACTAAATAAAAACAATAAAAAATAGATGAACAAGGTCCTAAGTATTTTTTTCGGTAACATTTAGATATGTGTAGTTTCCTTTCTTGCCTATCACTAGCTGTCGATTGCCAACTGTGGCGTGGTGAGCACGTCAAAAATTGCTTTCGAGATGATGTTTTTAACCATCGGTTTTCTACCATTAAATGAGATTAATTGTTTTACCTTTGAGTACTATACAAATAATAGATTATTGGAGTTTTAAATAATAGGGAAAAACACAGAAAATTGTTTTTAAATGTTTATTTTCTACTGCAAAATTGTCGTGTTTTTGTCGGTCATTGCCGACTGTGGTGTCGCGCGTCGTGGACACTTTGTCGTTTTTCGGCTATAGCCAACCGTTTTTTTTATAACATATTTTTTTGGTTGTGCGCTATTATGTTATTAAAATTAAAAGTAATTAAACTAAAATTAGGCTATGAAAATAGGTAAGCTGATGATTAAGGCAAAAAAAATATCATTTCATTTCAACATTCATTCGTAGTGTACTGTACTTCGTTCAAAATTAGAAAAATTATCACTCACCATCATTTCTAAGTAAACCGATCACAATAATATTAATGTGTAATATAACACAATAAATTTGAATTATGAAATATTTGGTTGAGCTGATTCTGACAATAACTCTTTACCCAACGTATTGCTAGAACTGCATCGATCGCACAGTATGTTATTTGACGTTAGTTGCGGCCATGCTCTGTTTATGTGTGTTTTAGATAGATATAATTCTACTAAAACATTTATTCAAACTTTTCCGGCGTTATCTACTATACGCGTTATCTACTTTAAAGTTATTTAGAAATTCGAGAAATATCCATAGAAACCATAGAAACCCATTTTCTTTCCCTCTATAGATGTTATATTATTTTAAAAAATATGGTGTGATCGAAATAAATTAAACCCAACAATATATCTACAGAAATTCAATTAATCAACCGATCCTAAGGAAAAAAAAATGCTGTCGAAACAAGCAGGTGAATCCAGAAATATATACTGGCGGTATTATAGACAGCATCACACTACGAAGTTGGATCGTAAAACAACAATTACTGATATGTTTCATCGTGCCCTTAAATAGTCCGATCCATGTATATCCTCACTGTCACTTAATACAAGGCAAAATCACAAAAACCTGTGCCGATACTTAAAACAATTCTCCGTCTTTTAAAAATGATAATGGAAAATATTTCGTATTACCCGTTTCTCAATAATGATGAAGCTAATGAAGTTACCCTTACCACAAACAACGCGTATATAGAATAAGACTAACTTAGTAAATTCGTAATATTACACTGTCCGATTTTACCAGCGTTTTTGTTAAAAGCTCTTGAACCCTCCCTAGGCAGACAGACCTACACACAATTTTATTGAACTCATAATTGATTAGTCTATTTCTACAGCAACGGAATTATGTCACCACTACCTACAAAATGGCAACAAGTTATAGAATTGCACATGTGTATTATAATTAAATGTAATTAAACTTTAAATAAAATGTCTTGAATTTGATTATAAAATACGAAGAAACTTTTTCCCCGACCTTGTATAATAGTTTAGGAACGCATCTAAATACGAAACATACAAACATGTTTTCTTATTTATATCCATAGATTATCATTTATACAAACAAATCTATGAACTTTCAGTGACAACCCTATTTCCATAGAAATTATAAAAGAAACTTAATAACCTCATATCTCAGAAGTCCTACTAGTTAGGCATTTAGTTTTCTTTTCTTTTTGTAGGTACATTATTATATTAAGTATATTCGCAAAAATAAAATGCTAATAATATATAGGTAATTTATTATAAAAATTTTTTTAAAATCACAAATTAATTATTATTTCACTTTCTCGTGCAGCTAGAATCTTTAAATTTATAATCCATGTTTATTTTAAATCAACAATCAATTTTAATATATTCAGAAAGGCGTTTTTTACCAAGTTCGAGTATCTATTAAAGACAAAATCATGTTTCACGGAGTTCAATGACCTTACATAAGTAATGATGATGCCTCTGAAACTAAGTGAAATAGCTAACCAGGTGTTTTGTAATATAAATTATAATAATGAAATCCTTCAAATCAAAGCATACAACTAGGATGTCCGCTGCTAAGACAAAATTTCATACTGTGGATCGTGCTCACCGGTGGACTGACGTTAAAAATATAAGACTGTCTTAAAACACTTAAAAATAACATGTCGAAAAGTTGCAACTATTTACGTAATCATTGAATAATGGAGAAAGAGAAACTATGCTGTTATATGATATTAACATAAACCTTTTCTGGAATGTCATCTTTAAGAATCCAGACCTCCAGGTCCACTCACACTCCCCAACCCATCCGTATGGGCAATATCCTTTTCCTTCCATTGCCTTTCCTTCTTGCCTAGCTCTCTGTCAATATTCTCCCGTATAATACATTGGACTCTCGCTTTATTACCGTCCGGGGCAAAGACAATAGAGCTCCATTTTCCAGGATCCTGGGTAATCCTAATACCTATACAACTTGAGCCTCTTCCACATTCGTCCGACCTTTCATACACTTTATTGATAGATAGATATACAAAAATATAATATGTTTCGTTTACTATCAGGTGTAGGTCAGTAGGCCTATCAGGATTACCATTTCATAAATAGGTTTGGCAACACGTATGACACATATAAATTCAAAATATAATGTTCAACTGCCTATTTTAAACAGTTATAGTATTTTTATTGGCACTTCTAATTACTGTTGAAAAACTTTCAATGTTTAAACATAGTGCCATTTTAAGGATCTTTGTGCCACTTCTGATTCTCGGTACGCCCGTGAAATCACAGGCGCCGATGTTTTGCTGATGGCTAAAGGTCGAAATAAATGAAAAACGCGATGCAAGCACTGAAAACACATCAGAACTCTCAAAAAGGTTTTTCTTGAGGAAACTTAACACATGGTTAATGTTTGCTGCGATAACAATAGAGAACTGTAAACATGGTGCCATAACTCTGCTTTTCAGTAGGGTCGCCAAGACTCCATAGTGAAGTGTTTTCTCACACTAGCACGCGCGATTGCAGACGCTATCATAGGAGAGGCTAGTTTATCTTCTTGACTGTAGAATTAAGTGTACCTACTTTAATCAACATTATAACTTATCTACTACTATGTGACTAATCAATACGATAGTAACACGTTTAGCTAACGTAGTAATAAAGGTAGTAACGTAGGCGCACAAATATTTATAACTACCGGTTTTTTTGTTGGTTTGTTTTTATTAAATATAAGGACCTGTTTCCACTCATTAACCTTAACCTATATTGTCACAAAGGCACGGAAGCCTCTTAAAGAAAAAAAATCATGAATTTTAGTTTGTTCGGCGAAGTTATCCATTAGTTATCTGTTGCTTTGGAAGAACTTCATATCTCGTTACTCTACAATATTTCAACTAAATTGAATGCTCGAAAATTTTTTCTCACGGAAGTAGGTTTTGAAGATTAAAATTGTAGGTAGTTAAATAAAAATAAATAATTACAAAAACAGGTATACTTCTAACACATCAATATATATATATATATATATATATATATATATATATATATATATATATTAAAAAGAAGAGAAATTAATATTCGTAGGTAATCACATAATGTTATGTGGTAGGCCTGCCATTACTTAAACTGTCGACGCCGGACAAAAACTTAAAAAAATCCGGACACATGGGTGAAGTCCAGATTCTTTCCCGGACACCTTAAAAAGGAACGCCAATTCCATTTAAATTTTTAGCTTGTTAACGATCCATCTAATAATGGCACAGAGTGTCCGGGTTTTACCCGGACACGTTTTGAAAACCCCGCCCGGATGCTCCCCGGACGCCCTCTAAACTGGGACAAATCCGGGGAAACCCGGACGGATGGCAGCCGTAGTATGTGGTAATATTTGAAACTGTATTTGTACTGGTAACAATGTAATCAGGTAATGCAAATACAATATACCGAATATACTAATAAATATTATGATTAGTATTATGTGTAAGAATAATATGCACGAAAACGCACCGAAAAGCACGCCCTCGCCGCTGGCGAACTGATCCCGAACGGAGATCTTCCTCCCCTATCTTCTCTGCCACCTCCTTTTGTGAGACAACTGTGATAAAGTCATCTCAGAAGGTCTACTACAGTAATAACTGTCACTGTCGGCTATAATGCGTATGACGACCGGCAGCGAGACAGACTGCTGCATCAAAAACGAGGCGCTGCGTCTTTCTCAAGCTTTATCAAACTTTGCTGGGGCCCATGATAACGAAAACTCGTATGAATAATATAACATATTTTCGGTTTTTTAAATCTGGAATAGGTATTTTTTTTTTTGTTAACTGTCTTAAAATCCGCACGTCAAAAATCTCTGCACGTGATTAGGTACTTAAATAAAAAAGGTTTAACACCAAAAAAAAATTAAGAAGACATGTTAAAAACTTTAGGTGAATTAGAGTATTTTTAATAGCGTTGCCAGGCGATTAAAAAATGTATTGAACTCGGAGGAGAATATATGTCGAAAAATAAGTAAAATAAAAACTATAGCGTCTCATTTTCCTGGTTAGGCTGCGAACTTTTCAAACACTCCTCGTATCATAAGTTTACGAGTTAAACAAAATACATAATCAGGTTTAGTTATTAACGTTGACAGTTATGTAATGAATAACTTAGTTAAGTATAATGCATATTAAAAGAACATTTGTATATTCATAATTTATACATAATTAAGTTGGGCCTCAGTTGACGTGAGATATAATCGACGTTCGCCTTGACCATAAAGTACTGACGCAGTGACGGCACACGATGCATTTAATAATATGTAAAACATTCTACTCCCACATTTTCAACAAATCACGTTCTTGCCTCTTTGGTTGTATGTAGGAGCGAAATTTTAATGTTTATTTTAAAAAGACCCTTTTCGAGTGACCAACCTTTGAACCTTGGAAATATGAATGCTTTAAATATATGTACAAACTGTATTATATTTCTTAGTATCTATTATACATACACGCATACAGGGCAGAGGTCTATTAAACACCCACATTTTAACCCCACCCAGAATAGAGGCCAAGCTTATTGCTCAACTGGACACTTTGGAAATTAAAGGCAGGAAAATTGAGAATACGTTGAAAGGGAAATTATATAATTAAGATAATTAGTAATATTCAAAATGTGCAAAGTACTGTAGGGTGCCTGTGCTAGGAGAACTGAGAACCTATGTCACAACACACAAGCTGCTGGCAATTTCCAGTACTTAGGACATAATGATTAATAACAATTCTTAAGTTGCTCATATATGAAGTTTTATAAACACTTATACACTAAAAACACAACTAATTCTTTGTTGTAAAAACGACCCACAAGGATCGGTTAAATGTTGTTGTTGAGAAAATGAATTTAACTTCGTTAAGAAGTGCAAGTAATATCTTTCCATTTTTATGCGTTACAATTTTATATTGTTTAAAAATAAATAGAATTTAATAGAGTCAATAGCAGGGTGGTTTTTATTATTTATGCATATTGATGGGGCTGGGGAACTCCTTAAGAATTCCTAACTTGTATCTATATACTCTACTTCTCATGTATGCCTCAACTGGTATGTAAAGGTAAGAAACATAGTTTCGTCATTCAATAAATTTCCCGGCCTAACCGATGTATTTATTCCACCCACATACACTTAGAATGATTGCAACCCTAATCTTTAAGCAAAGTGTATACATGAACAATTGTTCATCTATCTTCAAATAAATACTTTGTTGTACAAGGTGAACTGACGACCTAGTAAAGTTCACATGCCGGCGGTAGATGCAGGCCGCTTCCAGCTGGTCTTCTTGTAAGTCATCGAGAGAGGCCTCCGGTCCACCGCTCTACATTCCAACGGTAGACGTCCTATGGCTGAAATGATGATGATGATGAAATAATTTGTTCGCCTTTATTTCGTTCTAATGATTTATTTAAATTTGTAGGGGTAATATATCACCATCATCATCAACCAATTTACCTTTTTGTTTTTACCTTTAATTAAATAAATATTAACTTTTCTGGAAACTGTGCTGTTATGTGATATTAACATAAACCTTTTCTGGAATGTCATCTTTAAGAATCCAGACCTCCAGGTCCACTCACACTCCCCAACCGTATAAGCAAAATCCTTTTCCTTCCATTGCCTTCCCTTCTTGCCTAGCTCTTTCAATGTACTCCCAATTTGCCCATCTTTAATTCCCAAAGTGCTCGTTTGGCGGCACTAGGCTTGCCCCCTAGTACGTGCGCGGGACCAGATTATAGTTGGCAAAATTTGGACGTTTAATACAGCTCTGCCTGCAATAACATCAGACTTATCTAAAATACTTAGACAGTTGTACACCAACTTAAACAGTATGCAGTTATTGTAGGGGAACTGGTGACGGTATTTGAAATGAGACTTACTTGGCTGTTGGCAAACATTTTTGGAACTAAAATTCTTTCAGGTGTGACTGTGTGACGAAACCAACACACTTGAAAGACACTTTCCTCGGACAAAAGTATCGGTTAGTAAAATTTGTGCTAATTCGTCCATTTAATTGTATTGTCGCCCTTTTCTGTTTGTACATCACTGTATCTTCTACAAATTAGTCCCAAAATAAGGTGCTTCAAACTCTATACAATGAAAATGACATATCTCGAGAGTCCCGTAATATTAGTAATTAAAGAGCTTTTAAGGGTATTTATCTCTGCAACTACGCTCCTTCCTCGTCGTACCTATTGGCCGGCAGCGTTGAAATACAGCATCGAGACTGCAGATTGGCGACTTCCTATGTCAATGATGCCCTGAAGTCCTCAGAGTCACACACTTTTTCGCAATTGACTGCACGGGTAGCGCAATGTTTAAAGTGGTCGCTTCGTCACGATCATGGCCGCGCCGAGTGTTGGGGGTTCGATTTCCACGCGGGACAAAAATTTTGGGTTTTTCTTTGGTCCGTTGTTTGAATGTTTGTAAAGTCCCCCGCGACACATATATCAATCCTAGAGCGGGAGTTGTATTAAAAAAAATGACAACCAAAAATTTAATTTCTAAAAATGTTTTTGGAGTAAAAAAATATTAAATGGATACTCCATTTAATATTTTTTTCTGCACAGACTCTTGGAGTGTGATTACTTTATACATAACTAATGTAAATCGTCCGACCAAAACTAGAGGTAACCATTCTGCTAATATTATAAACGTGAAAGTTTGTGAGGATGTATGGATGTTAGTTACTTTTTCACGCAAAAACTACTAAACCAATTGCGATGAAACTTGATATGTAGATAGCTGGACACCTGGATTAAGACATAGGCTACTTTTTATCCCGATATTCAAACGGCATCGGGACTTACGTGGGTGAAACCGCGCGGCGCAGATAGTTTAAAATATATTTGAATTGTTTAACCTCTAACTTTGGTTGATTAATACATGTATATATATAAACCGAATTTAAATACAACTGACGTATTCAAAAGTAAAAAAAGTTAATATATATCGAAAATCATCATGGGAACGTCCCAAGCAGAGGCAAATTTATACGCGAACTGATTTTAAACAAAGGCTAATTATGATCGCATTTTGCTAACATGATTTTTACAATTATGTATTTACACGGGAATTAACACGATCACGAAAAGGTATCACATACCTCTGAATTGCCTGACGTTTCGACCACTTGCCGTGGTGGGAGGTTGCACTGGCCGTGGTCACAGGCTGACCACGGGTAGTGCAATAATATATCATGTGTGTGTGTGTGTACATAATTATATGATGGAACGCGAACATTTAAAAGTTAGTATGAAGTTTTACGAACAAAAATGTACGGATAAAAAGTCTTCAACAAGATAATCGGGGCCTATATGAGTTGTCATGTAGAAACAACTATCTGTTACGGCATTTGTCGCTTGACGCCATTGCTTTGCTCTGCGAAACAATGTTTTGAACGCGGAATGCAACAGAAAGGTAAAACCCAGCTTTTATCCTGTCGTTTTATGGCTTCGTTAAGGTAGCAAGAATAGGTGTTTTTTTTTTATTGTAGGCGATATACAACACCTTTGTTTACTAAATATCATCTCACCTTTTGTTACACACAAATGTAACAAAAGATATCGGAATAATTTCACATCTTCAAGACATTTTTCTATGAGACGGAACACAGAACAGATCAGATCACTAAAATAGAATATTTTTGACAATTGACGCCTACTTATTAAATACAAAACATCATTATTAAGTTAAATCAAGGTAGAATTGTTACATTCGGAAATTAACAAAAATTTGTTAGTATAGATATTCTTTATTATTCTGTCATAATCATCATATAAAATAAAATATTCTTTAGTGTACACCAAAGATAACAGTTAACAATACAAATAATAGACTGGCCTGTTGATCTAGTGGTTAGTGAACCTGACTGCTGAGCCAGAGATCGTGGGTTCGATTGCTACCTAGGACAAATAATTGTGTGATGAGCATGATCATTTCTTCTGAGGAGGAGTTTGGTTACCATAGTACAGGCTCTGCCTAGTTTGGGATCAAACGGTCGTGTGTGCGGTGCCTCAAGTTACAAAAAAAAAAAACTGTATTGTAAACTGCGATCTGCGACTGTACAAACGAGACAGATACTACAAATGTACAACTGTACAGGTAACCTTTAAATTAATTATTGTTAAAGGCAGTTAACAGGCGCACGAATTTAAGTAAGTAGCTTATGATACATACATACATATATACTGAAATATTGTATCGGTAATAAAAATTGCATAAAAAAATCTATTATAGTTAACGACAGATAACGCATATAAACGTGTGTTGCATAGTCCATAACAGAACGAAAATGTTGGAATGCAAAGGTATTTTTGGCAATGTGTTTCCGATGACCTCAAGAACCTCGCATGTGTTTCATTTAAGAACTCGAAACGTTATCTAATGCAGGTATAATAATTAGCGAGATTAAACAAAATATTGTAAAATGGGAAAATAAATATGAGCTGATTTCGGCGAAGCCACATAAAATCTGTCATCAAATAAAAATTTGATCAGTCATTTTGTAGACGATCAATTATAAACCACACATAATTTATACAGTTAAGTAGTACAAATACTCATACGTTGGCACTTTTATAGATTGCCACCAGAAAAAAACTCGCTTACACGTGCCATGTCGTAAAACAAAGGTCAGTAGCATTCATCAGTATGCAGACTTAACCAAATGGGTCTTACATCTTATCATACAATCGACCCATGCAGACATTAGAATTCTTTTGTTGAATTATTTACAGTTATAGGCCGCCGTGCATTCAATATTCTCATAGTAGTGTCGACTTGTTACTAATAGGTAAAACGTACTGGACAATCGCCATGGTTACGTAGTGTACGAAATTGACTCAGACACCGGGAAGGCATTAAGTTCGCCTTTGTTTTAAATATCATCTGAAAGTTGTTGAAGCCCTGTGCAAGAAACAATAAAAGAAGACTTAACAGTACGTTTGTTGGATTTTTATCCGTATCTCATATATAACGATACTAACTAAATCATTCAATAAGTCCCGAGACTAACTTGGAGATGGTACATATATATTATTTTTAGAAAGCACTGGCCCTTAAATTATATGGATAATTTTTTTTTAAATTGAACAGTAAAATATTGAGTTACAGATATTTATGTGATGCTAATTTCGAAAACGATGAAAAAAACGAGTTTCGTACGTTGATAAAACATTGCTTTTAATACGCTTTTATTAACTTGGTATGTATGTATCTATGTGTCTAACGTAACGGAACTATGTAACGAAATCTTTGAATGTGATTTTCACCCACTTTAAAACGTCGGATTCAATTGAAACTACGCACACTTATCAAGGACCGATGACAATACAATAATTTGATAAATTCTTTTTATAGTAGATAAATATATCATCCTTAAAGACTAAAAAAGCAAAAATAAATAATAGTTTAAAAAACACGCTTTTGTAGCTAGCTGAACTAAAAAGTAGAAAATAATTTTCTATAAGTAAAAAAAAAAGTTATTAAGTATAAAATAATTATATCGTAGAAATGCGTTTGGTACTTTTTATTATATAATGACTTTACTTTTACCAATATCTGTCAAAGTTCAGTTAGTTACAAAATCGTGTTTTTTAGTTTTTTAAACTATTATTTATTTAATGAAAAAAAAAATACCTTGAACGGTATTTTTTTTATATATAATATATAAATAGCATAGCAGTGGTTTAAAAATGTTATCCGGAATCTGCTCCGTCTAAACCAACCATTTGTCGATGGTGTGCCGATTTCAAACGCGGTCGTATAAATACAAACGATGCCGAACGCTCTGGTCGTACAAATGAAACAGTGACTCAACAAAACATCAACCAAGTCCTAAAAATCGTTAAGGAAGATCGGAAGGTAAAAGTGCGCTAGAGAGATTGTGAAGATTTCAACTGGTAGTGTTTTCACTGTTTTATTTAGACATTAAATAGCTTTTTTCGTAATGGGTACCCCATTTGCTGACAATTATTCAAAAGCAACAACGCATCAATGATTCAGAGCGCTGTTTGGTTCTGTTCAATTGAAATAAAAAGGATTTTTGACGTCGGTATGTGACAATGGATGAAACATGGATTCACCGTTTCACTCCGGAATCCAATCGGCAGTCACCAGAATGGATAATCGCAGCAACGGAAGCTTATTTTGAAGGCAAAGATAAATCGTTCTACACACATGGAATAGAAAAGTTAGAAAAATTTGGAGGGACTGTATCTCAGTTGATGGAGATACGAGAATGTTGGCGATACGCCAGAATTTCCATGTTCAGGGTCCATCAGAATGAAAACAAGCACTAAAAATTGCTTAGTTTATTTTTACACAACCGTCAGCACAGTACTAATCTCTTTTTTCACAATCCAAACGTTTTTTTATGAATAACCTTTTCAATCGATTTTAAACGGATAAGCGACTACAACCTCTTTTATAACAAATAAATAAAATGATTAAAAATCATTCTTGATATAAAGCTTAATACTTAAAATAAATATGTTAATCAATTTTACACGTTTAAATGATTTGTTTTACACAAATTACATTTATTTAATGTAAACAAAAATTATATTTATGAAGATCGACAGCAGATGGTGTTGCAATCAGGATTCAATAGAAATTAAGTTTTATTTAATGCATAAAGTAATAAAATTCGAAACAGAATAATAATAATAATTCTAATATACTTTATTTTGCATATTTACACAATTATTTGAATATATTATTATTTTGAATGAGTATTTGAATCATAAGTTCGACTTTAAACACTCAAAACAATGTCTATTAGAACTAAATATTAGAGCTCGATGAACAGTTACAATATTTGAAGATTTGCACCCATAAGTAGGTTGATAAATAAAAAATAATTTTATCGAAAAAAACTTTGTTTTAGTATTTAAAATCGGGACTTATTGAACCACGTGTTATATGTTATATAAGAGATAACCAACGATTAACAAGTGCCAATTAAACACCAAAAAATACACAAGATAATAAAATTACCGCATTGATAGTCATAAAAATACCTTGTGGCCTTTCGACCTGTGTTCAGTTGTCATACGGAAAAAATGATGCACTTTGTGACATAATTCTTATTAAAACGAGTGTTCTTTATTGCAAATAACTAGCGATCAATCATTATATAGTTAATAATATTTATCATTTATGGCAACGATTCCTATGTGAACGCCTTCAAAACCTTACTAACTTGGCAGAAAATCAGTTCGGTTTTACTTCGGGAAGGGAACAACAGACGCGATCCATTCAATCAGACTGGTCATGGAAAAAGCTCGCGAAAACAAACAAAATCTGGGGATGGTATTTATAGACCTTGAAAAGGCTTTCGATCGTGTGCCGAGGACCATAATATGGCAAGCCCTAAGTGCTTAAAATGTCCCTGAGCAGTATGTAAAACTCGTTATGGACATGTACCGTAATGTGCAAACCTGTGTCCACAAGTCCAACCGGACTGTCGAAGAGTTTCGATGCCAAAGTAGAAGTTCATCAAGGTAGCGCACTAAGTCTCGTGCTGTTTAATATCACCATGAACTACCTAACCGAGAAAATCTAAAAACCCACAGCATGGAACCTTTTATATGCGGATGATGTTGTTCTCATCTCAGACAATATAAGCAAAATACAAGAAAATTTGGAGCAATGGAGGAAATCTCTTGAGTTAAACGGATTACGCATTAGCAGAACCAAGACAGAATATATGGAATGCAACTTCAACCACGACGAATCTATACCATCAAGCGCGGAAGTCAAATTGGATGGCGTGGCCTTAACTAGAGTTAGTAAATTTAAATACCTAGGATCAGTAATCGCGGAAGACGGATCAATAACAGCCGACATTACACACAGAACGTCTGAATGGAATAAGTGGCGTACACTAACAGGAGTTCTCTTCGATCCAAAAATACCGATAAGAACCAAAGGCAAGGTCTACAAAAGCTGTTAGGCCTGCTCTACTCTATGGTAGCGAAACGTGGGCCACGAAGAAAACCCATGAACAAAAATTTCATAGGACTGAAATGAGCATGTTATGTTGGGCGGGTGGAGTCACTCTCAAAGACGCACTTACGCACTTTGTAATGAACACGTAAGGGAGAATTTTAAAGTAACACTTATTACTGAAAAGATTACCAGACTAAGATTCCAGGCTAAGGTGGTACGGACATGTTATTCGCAGACCCCGATGACCATATAGTAAAAAAGTGTTTTCCAACGGCTTCAAAAAAAGAGGGAGAGGTGGGAGAGGTAGATCATACACTACCTGGATGACAAATGTCCGGAAGGACATGCAAAAACTTGGCTTAACAGATGAATAATAAAGAAGAATAATTATAATTTATTTTAGACTTAGATTTGAACTAGGCAGAGCAAAGCGGAGTTAGGTAGGTACAGCTTAAGCGCCTGAGATTACTTTCATATAAGGAGTATTTAATTAATAATAATAATAACTTGAGACATCTCACACACGGCCGTCTGATCCCAAACTAGGCAGAGCCGGTACTATGGTAACCAGACTGCTGATAATAATACTTATACATATATACAAGACTAAATACATACAAAATATAGATAAATTACACCCAGACATAGAACAAATGATCGTGCTTAGCACACAATTATTTGTAACCCACGACCTCTGGCTCAGCAGTCAGGATCACTACCCACTAGATCAATAGGCCCGTCAACATTATTAGTTCTCATTATTCGTTTTTGAAATTTTCAGGTATCTTTACGTGACCACCGAATTCGTTGCTCTCGAGTGTAGACATATTCATGCATACAAATATTTACACTGAGCGGGAATCCAAGCCACCACCCCCAAGGTGGCAGTCGATACTCTTTCGCCGCGCCAAACTTTCTTCTAAGACTGTTTCATGAGATCTAGTCACATAGAAGAGACAAGTAGGTACCCAGACATGACGTACACCGCTCAGATGACCTGAAATCTATATTAGCAGTACAATAATTATAGTAAGCCAATTTTATTGTAGTTTATCTCGGGTCGTGGTATCGATCCCACGAGTTAATTAACTAGTTTATCTTTCACCTTGGGTAATATGTATATAATTAATGTAAATAGTGGAGGGGATAGAGCAAAGTACGCTTAGTTCTAATAATGGATCATGGCGGATCTTTTGTCGTATTTGGATATAGTTTCCAACGAGTTAATATATACATAGTACATACGTAGTAATATATAAAAAAAACAATCAGTCGTAAGACTGTACGTCAGAAGTGAAAACATAACTACACAATGTATTTGCATATACATACACACTCACACACACACATCTGTATATATATAACTAGGTTAAAAATAATAAGTAGGTAATAACATATCTAAATGTATACATGGGGTACACTGGAAGTTCTGCGCTCCTGGCCGCTCATAAATGTTTGAATTTCGAATGTTATATTTTTTTAATTATAAGAAACTCGGCTCCGTCTTACGAATTTTCGATCAGGTGACGTGTCCTGATGCGAGTTTAACATTTTTTACCCATTCCAAAAAGTGCACAACGCCGCTAAAGAAGTTTTCACTTCAAAAAACGTTTTTATCGCGTGGAAACCCCCACGGGTCATCACCTTACCGGAGCTAACGGTGAAATGGTATGTCGGAATCGAACCCCGACTAAAACCACACGGTGTGCCGCCACAAGTTGCAAGGGACTTGGGTATACGTTAAAAAGGAATCCTACGAGAACCCTGGCATATATAAACCTTCTTCAGATAGACTATTCTGTTATTTTCGATGTTCTTTAAAGACTAATGGTGACGTGGATTGCATATTAAAAGTATTTTTGTTAACTCCTCCAAACTAAATATTTATATCAGAAGTGTTCACAGCAGTAGTGCAATTGATGGGAACAAAACTGACAACCTTAGCTACCATTGCTATTATGCTACCACTGCTTAAAGTAGTAATTTCGTTTAAGAAATATCGGTTATTGCGCAGTTTTGTTAGTCAAAACAGCAAAGCCTGCGCATCCTTAATCATACCAAGTAAACACTTCCAGCCCTTTGACACCATCCTATCATATCAACCGCAGGCCTCCTTCCTTTGCCAAATGACAATATTTCACTTCAGTAAACAACTCGGGTAATCAACCGAAAATCATCTCTGAATGAATTAACCAAGGCTTCATTTTCTTTGAGTCTATTTTAACACATTTATCTATTCGTGTGATTAATGAGTCAAAATAGCAGTGTGCAGGACTAGTACCTACTCGATATAAATTCAAGCCGTCTCCTACAGTTTCACCCACGTTTGTGATCACTACTCCGCTCCTAAGAGCTGTAGCGTGATGTTACAATTTAAAGGAACATACGAGTGGTAGCTCCAGAGGTTAGGGCGATCAACAAGAAAAGAACTAACTCGTCAGCTTTTTAACCGATTTAAAAAAAGGAACTTCTGTATTAGAACCACATGTTTTTCTGCGATTTTCTTCAAAAGTAAAAAACCAATTTTCATGATTGTTTCACCAACATATTTTTAGGAACGTTTTAGTATTTAAAACATTAGGGTACGAAGTTGAAGTCGGTTTATTTTTTGAGCTCGAAATGCTCTTGTCGAAGACACTGTCTCCTTTGTAAGTAAACAAAGTTAGGTACTAAAGCAGCACTTTCAGTTTCACTCGCACGTGCCTCGCTAGAGGTCGCGGCCCTCCCGACACTCAGGTTATACACCATACAACTAACGAGTTTATCGCACTGTATAAGTATCGATTTTTTATAAATGAGGATAGTTTCTACGAATTTATTTTGAATGGTTGGCGCGGTCGTTTAAATGGTCACCTTGTTCTAAGTCTAGGTGTGCTTTTTGTCTGTTAATTGCGCAACACTGAGATATTTCCCTAGTGCGGGACTTGTATTTAGTACCTACTGATAAATATATTTAGATTCACGTATTATCCTTAGTAATTTTATATCTGTTAGCAAAATATATATTGCACAACTGACATGAAATGTAAACTAATCTTTGTTAAATAATTTTCATTTTGTAAAATAGATAGAATAGAATTTTTTATTAAACTTTGTTTTAAAAATATTAAAATAATAATATAAAAGCAATGCAAATTTGATTCCATTTTATGTGTAGTATACTTAAATAAAAACTGAAAAAAGTATCTAATTAAAATCTTATTTTAGGGTGTGTCCGCGCACACAATGAACTTGGGAGATCATTGTTAAAACATTTTATTTTATTTGGGAGGCTAACATAAATCAAAAGTCAAGGTAAGAAATCTTAAATATAAAGTTTTTATTTTGAATGTATTCGCAGGCATTTCTCATCGAATTGGAATGGAAATCTTGTGATATTCGGCCATCTTATTCACAACGGCCGCACACATAAAACATATTTTTCAAGACGACCTCCGTAGTAAAATACATAAGTAATGAATAGGATTACCTTATGCGTTCGTCAGCACTGAAAGACCACAAAGTAATGTTTACGAATACGGGTTAGTTTAAATTGATTATAAATATCAGATGTATATACAGCTAATGCAACAGAAATAATTATAGATCGGCCGTCTATCTGTCACTCGGATAGCATTTTTACCGCCTGACCGAGCACGCAGACAGACAAAACACCTCTTGTATTGTCTCTACATCATAATAACTTGTGAAGTTGTTATGATGTAGGTAGGTCTTGTAACAAATGCAGACGTTTTGCATTTTTTGTGATGTTGTTTGTTTAGTCTGCGAGGATTGTTATGTCATAGCAGGCTCACACATAACTGCACTTGTATCACTAACGCGCGGTATACGACCTTCGTGGCCTACCTGCAGTGGCGGGTGTTTAAAATGCCAAGTTCATATCAATAACGAAGTCTTTGTTATGTTTATAATTTAAGGGGTCAGACGCAACAATCAACCGTTCCACGTGCGCAAAGCTTGTGGAGTTAAAGAACGGTGATCAATGTTAACACTACAAAGTGGTCTGGCGAAATGGTTTCCGCACTGTGATCATTTATATTTTGGTATGTTTATTGTTTTGTTATTTGATTTTTGTGTCGCAATCAATGTTTGGGCGTTTCTTTAAACGTTCTAATGGTAAACTATATTCTTGTGGTTACGTAATAACACTAATAACAGATAATAGTCCATGTGTGTTAGATCATTGTAGCACCATAATTAAACGTTCAAACAAACACAGGATTGAACTAAAATTGTCTTGTATGTTCTTGTTACTGTAATTTACTGAGTGAGTATTATTTAAGCATACAATGTGTTCAAAGTAAATGGTAAGAAAATACAGGCGCAAATTATTGATTTGTAATAACCTATATTAACACGTACTATTATTACTATAATGGCGACGTTTTCAACCAGTAATAGAATAAAGATAAACTATCTCGGTTCGCGGCACCTTTGGTACACCTTAGCGTACATGCGCCATGTCAGTCCTGATTTAATCTCGTACACACTTACTCATGCGACGTCATAGTCAAAACAAGAGACAACTGAGTTTACCAACTGCGTTAGACACGCACCCCCGAAGAGGTAGGCTGAGGCGTATTAAACACTCACATTTCGGCAACTGTAATTTACCACTTTGGGAATTAAAGATGAGAAAATTAGGTGCATATTGAAAGGGAAAAGTAGGTAAGAAGAGAATGCGAAGGAAGGAACGGGATATTGCTTAAACGGATGGACGGGGAGTGTAAGCGACAGTCCGAGCAGGTCAGTCAGAGGGTAGCCCTCTAACTTCTAATAATGTGCGTTGGATTTTTATATTATATGCTTCTAGAGTTATAGTACATAAGTATATCTGTATGTATGTTAAATTACGATACAATATTTTTAAATAGATGCAAAAAAGGCTTACCTATGCACGATGTTCTACACGTGATACGAAAAAGCCAGAAAATTTGCTGGGTTTACGGACATTGTTGATATGAACTCCATGGGTGTTTTTACTTTGTGTTTTGAACATACTGACCTATCAATTTGTGTACATATTTAAAGTGGATTGCTTGTTATTTGGAAAAGAAACGTGTTTCAATTCTGAGTCTCAGATGAGAACAAGCATTTCGAAAAGACAGCGTGAATGTCAAAACAACTGATTGAAATAATTTTTAATCATCGTTAAGTTTTGTCTTAATCATGTGAAGAAATAATTTAAGAAATTATGACCTAAACTAGCAGCAGCCCGCGGTTTCACCCGCGTAAGTCCCGATCCCGTGGGAATATTGGAATAAAAAGTAGCCTATATGTTAATCCAGGTCTCCAGCTATCTACATACCAAGTTTCATCGCAATCGGTTCAGTGGTTTTTGCGTGAAAGAGTAACAAACATCCATCCATCCATACATACAAACTTTCACGTTTATAATATTAGTAGGATATAATACGCAATGGAACGTCCGTAGCAAGTTTACGTTGCAAATAGTGATAAGAGATTATGGCGCGATCAAAATTTTTTTCGTCGTAGTAAAAAAGGGAACAATATAAAAATACTAATTTAAATGACATGCATCCGATTAATAACAAAATCCTAGCACACACTAATATTTTCTATAACAGAAAACACCATGAAGACACCTCTATCTTTTTCTTCATACAGGTTTAGAACTCAACTTACAGACATCTAAATAAGTCTTTGAGCGCATGCGTTAAAATATATTCAATTTAATCTATCAAAAAATGTACAAGAAGCTACGTGCTTGACGCATTTTCTACCAGTTGAGTAATACAGAGATGATCTATGTAGGTGCTTATCACATTGCAGTCCTCTAACAATTACGATTTAACTCGAGAGCTGAACAGACCAGTGATAAGTTCAGTTATCTAGTTCCTAAGCTAGACATATATCCGTTGTTGCTATTCAGAATAATTAACACGTGTCATCTTGACAATAACACAAATAAACAATAACAGTTACACATGCAGTCACGGCTCGGTGATTGTTTCCGACAGATTTTATCTAAAACTAAACAATGCAATAACAAGTAACAATTAACATCAGATACTTGTTGGTGTTGGCTGTTAGGTTACTAGTTTACATAATATATACGTAGGCACTTAAGCAGCAAATAGGTCAAGCTATATCTCTTTGCTAAATTGAGTACATCAATTTGATAAACGTCATAACAATGCTCTGTGGTAAGAACTCTTAAACTGACTTATCAGCACAAGTATATTACTTACGATCGTAACTAATCGTCGATCGTAATTTACTAATCTTAATTTTATTGAGAAGTTTATTATGTTTATATTGCTATAACAAAGGTAATTTTCGAAATCCCACTAATATTATAAATGTGAAAGTTTGGATGGATGGATGGATGGATGGATGGACGGATGTTTGTTACACTTTCACGCAAAAACCACTGATCCAATTGCGATGAAACTTGATATGTAGATAGCTGGAGACCTGGATTAACGCATAGGCTACATTTTATCCCGATATTCCCACGGGATTGGGACTTCGCAGGTGAAACCGCGGGGCGCTGCTAGTGTATTATATTTTCATTAAAAAAAGACTACATATTGTGACGTATTGTAATTCTCTAGTGGGAACATGAGTTTAAAATCAGTTTTTTTGGGAATTTCTTAATGATTTTAATATGAATATGCTCTTATTAAAATGTATATTAATTATCAAACACATTTAATCACAATTAAATGAAAAAGATTTTTTTTTTTAAGTGGAATTCCATTAAAATGCTCATTACAATGTATCATTTTGCTACAATTACAAATAGGTTAAAATTGACTTCCGAGATTTCCTTACATAGTTACAAGTGAGGCTAATAAAGGCGTGTTAAATAAAAAGCCTCACTATAATGCCGAAATAGACCCTGGAGCTGATGACCCTGGTCTGACATATGCTAGTTTTTTAATAAGCCCTTTAGTAACCCACATGCAATGTTGACGTATAGTTTCCATGACTCCTATGATCGGATGATTCTGTAACAATATAGCAACAGTATTATAAACTGTCTTATTAGCCAGGGCATACAGATAATGGCGTCGAAACAACATTGCCTCCATAAAAAAATTAAGATACTACACGCAGCTAAATGAAAAACTAAATATTTGTATCCTAAAATAGCCTTCTACGAGTAGCGTTTGAAGTAGGTTATGACTTATGACTCAAGGACTGAAAGAGATTATAGTAGGATAATTTTAGCATGTCGCTACACGTGCAAAGCTGGCTGATAAAATGATAGAGTAACCCTGAACTACATAGTGTAATAAAACTCGTCAATCGATGAGCCGTTCGCATTATAATTGAAGCAAGTGCGATGGAAAACTGTCATAATATTTTTATAACTGATCATTAAATGATAGTGGTTTGTAACTTTTATTGCTGTCAAGTAACTACTTCGCCACGTGTAACTGGGCACTAAGTTGTTATAATATATATATGAACATCTACACAATATGATAGTGTAGTAACTGTGAGAGGGTTAATCTCTCTTGCAATTCTTTTGTACATATTTTCATTGCTTGGTTAAAGTGAAATCAAATCTAAGTCAATCGGACAGAAAGTTCACTGGTCACCACGATAATGGACGTCCTACGCTGCGCTTCCTTGTCCTTTCCTTCCTTATATAGTTATTACAGTGATAACTATTGATCCTTGAGGAGTTTTAAAAGTTTAAAAAAATAGTGACTGCCCGTCTGATAGCTTCCGGCAATGGCATGCATTGTTTCTTGAGGTAGACAGGGGTAGTATGGTTAAATAAGATATTTTACAGTAAACAGTGGATATACAAATACGATTACAAATATCTAGTATGAAATTGTCTGTATATTATTGTAATCCTAACTTATATAACAAAAGAAGTTACTAATTGAAAAATTATAAAACACAACTGGCCTGCCAAGTAACGAATTACATACAGCCGCCATACATTTTTAGCCAGTGTCAATCATTTAGAAACTCACATACATGAACCCTAAAAATATTACACTCCTGTCTAGTGCAGTACCATACAGCCCTTTCTTGTCAGCTTCAGATTTAGGACTTACCAAGATGCTAATGATTATCTGCAGACACACTTGACACGCTCAAACTGAAAGTTAATGAGGCTCTGAAAATGTTCTCAACGTGGTTCTCAGCAAATAGTCTTAAACTAAACCCGAACAAGACCAAGATTATATTATTTAAAACTACTGCTAAAAATGATTGCACGTAGATTGTGACTTGGGGGTAAAAAAAGTAGCTACTGTAGATGCTGTAAAATTTGGGGGTATATATTGATGAACTTTTGAATTGGAAACATGAACTTGCTCACTTAGAAAAGACTGTAAGCTCAGCTTGCTATGTTCTGAGAAGACTTCGAAACGTAGTCAGCATAGAACATGTAAAAATGGTGTATTATGCATTAATAGAGTCAAGCCTCAGGTATAGTATCCTTTTCTGGGGCGGAAGCTATGATTATAACATTCACCGAGCTTTTATTTTACAAAAACGGGCCGTAACAACCATTGTACGTATAAGACAATACGTGTCGTGTAAGATATATTTCCAAGAATTACGCATATTGACAGTTCCTGGATTGTACATCTTAGTATTGTTAACAAATTTTTCTAAACATATTCGTGAATACGAATCGGAAGATGAAAGAAAGAAAAGAGAGAGTACGCGCAGGAAAGATTTTCAGGGCCAATTAGTACCTAAACTTAAAATAGTTAAACACAGTATAGCTTATAATTCTATAAGGATGTTTAACAAACTACCCATAGATTTAAAAGGTCTAATTTATAGCAACAAATTCGAATCCAAATTAAAAGCGTTTCTCTTGAAAGGGAGCTACTATTCTGTCGAAGATTTGTGATCTCTTTTTTTTCTTCTGGACATTGTTTAAAATTGTTGTTAATTTTGTTAAAATGTTTGTGTTTTTTTTTCTAATATTGTTTATTTAATTCGAAAATTGTTGTTAAAATATATGTCTTTTTAGATATTGTTTAATTAATTCAAACACAATGTAACAGTTGTTCTTGAATAAATATACTGAAATACTGATTAATCCTAAACTTTTTCACTTGTCCTAGAAATGGCAGACAAACTGTGAAACTTTCTAAAACAGCGAATTCACATAATTAATTCTTAATTCGAGTATTCGTTAAACCCCCGTTTAAAACAGAGTATCGTATGGTCGATACAATTGACACTTTAGCAAAACGTGCCGTCGAAACTAGTGTAGACCAAATATTATGTCGGTAAGTGTAAAGATATCAATATCTGAACTAACACGTGTAAAGAAATGAGTTACATAAATATGTACCGCGTGGTGTACCTACTGATCACTTATCGCGATGTGTTTATTTAAATATATACCTGTCCTCATTATCATACTACATTACTTATTACCTTTTTCGTGTTTTGTGTTTAAGCCCAAAAGGAGGGTTCGTGGTTATAACCTATATGTATGCATGTTACCGGGAAGTGCGAGCACTCTAACGAGTTGGAGAGTGAAGGCTACTGACATACATGAATGTTTCTTTTTCGTAATTTAAAAGTATGCTTTTAAGACATGTATACCGCCTAATTTAAGTATTTATGAAGCTATGACATCTCCGATCGTCGTGTACGATAAAGTAGTAGGCACTTTGTCCGACGAAAGCCACTTTAATTTAGTCGCTCACTTCTACTTTCGCGAATTGCACACACACTGTCATGGATTGTGATAGACAACCACACGTGTCGCGTCTATGATCGATGCAATATCCATTAAAAGGTTGGGTAAACAAAAACAATATTCTATCTAATAAAGGTCACTGTTATTACTCCTAATTGACGTCTAACCATTTATTTATTATTTTAACTCCCGACGCAAAAAGCTTTAAGTTATGGTATAAGTTTGCGTTAAACTTGAGTGTGAGTAAGTGGGTGTGTATTTGTATATCTGTGGCATCCTAGCTCCTAAACGGATCGATTTTGATTTAGTTTCTTTTTGTTTGAAAGGTGACTTGATCGAGTATTAGACAAAGCTCTTTTCTAGTCGTTGAAGAGTTTTGGAGTCGTGGGTATTTTTAATTTATTCGTGTTTAGTAATTAAACAACAACCGGTGTGAGCACTCCTTATACGATATCTTGGAAGAAAAAAATTGTGGCAAATAATTAAGAAATAAAATCACAAAAGGTAAAATCGCACCTATACTCAAAAGGATGCTGTTGCGATTTTACAAACCAAAAGAAAATTCTTTTTTACTTGGTACAAATATCTAGTATGAAATAGCAATGAATATAAATAGCCTTAACAATTTGTCACCAACCCTAAAAGCTCGCAAGCGGCATAGAAGCACTTAACGCAATGAGAAATTTTCTTGGCTGTCTATTCTACCGACTCAGGTTACGTTCTAAGGAATCGTTTTAGATGATGTCCCATGGATAATCTCTTCTATCGCACACCTAGCCACCTGCAGACGGTTCATCTTCAAACTAAAACGTTTGCATACTACGAAGTTTTAGATTTTTTAGTGATGCGATGGGTATCCTTAAAAATTTTAGTTTGACGCCATTGAAAATGAGGATACAAAAGCTTTTACACAGTCGACAATAAGCAAGTGTCAACCCTGATCTTGCAAAATGTCTATTGACTGTGATGGCTTCGATTAGGCGACCCGTAAACCCTTATATTTCAATAGAGCTGTGACTACCTTATTTACAATCTGCAACAGTATTATTATTTTGACTGGCCTGTCGGTCACTAGACACAGTGCACTAGCACTGATACCCAAAGTGGTCTATATCGACCCCCAGGGGTCGATGGCAACCTGAAAGGGGCGTGTAAATAAAAAAAGAATTGGGAGTCCGTGAGATGTAACCGTGACCCCGTGGACCCCCCACGATAGTGGATCTCATTTTAGGGCCGTGACTATAGTTTAGACTCTCCATATTAATGAAATAACGCACATATACAAATCGCTTATTAGTTTTTACTTTAAATGTAACAAATGTACTATTCGTATCTCGTAGGTTTTACATACAAACTTATTTTCACAATTTCATAATATTAGTAGCAAAAAAGTATATCTCATAAAGTTGTGTCATCCGGGGATCTACCAAACCCGAAAGACATGGTAAGTGGTCTGCGGGACAATTAAGTTTGGGGACCTCTGGTCTCGTGGTTAGTAATCCTGACTGTCGAGCCGAAAAGTCGTGGGTTCTATTCCCATCCAGGACAAATAATTGTGTGATGAGCACGATCATATGTTCTATATTTCAATTTTTCTATGATATGTAACTATTTAGTAATATATAAGTATGTTTATCAGCAGTCTGGTTGCCATAGTTCAGGCTCTGCCTAGTTTAGGATTTGATGGCCGTGTGTGAGGTGTCAATCAATTAGCCTATTCTAGTCCACTGCTGGACATAGACCTCTCCCAGTGTGCGCCATAGCACCCGGTTTTCCAGCTACCTTCCTCAGGTCGTCGGTCCATCTGGCTGGGGAGCGTCCTACCTTCCGTATTCGCGGTCTCCACTCTAACAGCTGCGGCCATCGGTCCTTCGGTATAGGTGTGAGGTGTCAGTTATTATAAATAAAAATATGCTATTGTGTAGGAGGAAATACAGTACCTGTTCTCTAGTCGGACAGTGACATACCTCCGTAGTGTCTGATGATAAATATGACATTTTTGACTTTGACCCGTGTTTTCAACACGAGCATAAGCTGTTATACGATTACACAATCAACACGGGTTTACATACATACATAGGTGCATCATGTTATTGTTCTGTTAAGTTGTGGATAAGTTTACACGTGGAACGATAATAACCCGCCCTCGAGATCATTTCATGGAGGGATAGGGTCACTTGTTTTATATCTGTTTTTTTATGTGTTGTGAGTGAAACGAGGACAGCAGAAGGAAACCGTGTCAGTTAATTACTGTCATATGCGAGTCGCGATATTTATTGCAGCTTTTTATCTCTTTGATAATATTAATAATATGCTCAATGCACATTTGGCTGCTTTGTTTATAGGCGTGGTGTACCTTAAGCCTATGAAGACCTGCGTTCTTAAAAAATTTAAAGGTCTTTCAATTAGTCCAATTAGTTTCTTGTCTAAGCGGGGCCTTTTATCAAGAAGTGATAAGGCCGCGTCGGTGCTAGGCGCCACATTGCTAATTAATCACTCATAACCAGTGTTCGGCGTAGGTAGTGCCATTTAGGATGAATGACCTCAAATGTTATGTTAACATGGATATACCCCGAGATTCCTGCATTTTAAAATTATCGAGTTCACTTAGTTAGACTTCCCTCTGAACTTGCCTCTAGAAAATTTGATTTTTTTTTAATTATAGTTACAGTACCCTTATACTGAAGCGGTTTTAATCCTCATCTTTGTGAACTGTTGTAGACTGTACACCGTTTACGTAAATTAATATAATAAAAAGAGTGTTGAGGATTTTAGGAGTTAGCGATATACCAATAAATCAAAATATTAGTCAATATTTATTTAACGAAAAGTACAATTAATTTGACAACATACAAATTATCTTAAATTTAACACGAATTAAATAAAAATAATTAGTATAATATAAAAAAATATTATATTAAAGCGATAAGATATAATAGCTGTACTACGTTTATTTTATGAAAACATAATTACTATTTCAGTAGGTAAATTTATTCTATCCCTTTTTCAGAATCACATATTTCCTCATTTTTTGAATTAAAATAACTGACTATAATTTTTTCAATATTTTCTACTTTTAACGAATTTCTTTTTACTTTCCGAATCCACTTATAAATAGAAAAGGAACGTTCGACGTCTGCTGAAGTCAGCGGTGCATGCTGATAATTTAATATATCGGCATCAAAAAGTTCGCCTTGTGATACGTTTTCACTATAGTGGTTATAACCCCTAAAAACAGAAGTCTTGATTTCTGGAAATAACTTGTTCAAGCTTATTTTTTACAGTGTCTGGCGCAATCCAGTCTATTACTGCCCGTACCTCATCAAAAATTTCGAATGTCTGTATTATTGACAGATTATATTGTTTTTTTAGATACTGGAACAAAAGGAATTGGTACGTTTTTTGAACCTATAGATTTTTAAATCCCTGCCGACTATGTATTTCAATAAAGGGCGTCGGTATGTTTGACCTTTTACCTTAAGGTTTTTAATCCCTTTCCGACGATGTTTATGAACGAAAACAAACCGCGTCGGCATGTTTTATTTAAATGTATTTTATGTGTGTAATTTTCCACAATCACAATTGATTAATTTTTAGTTGTTTGGGTGACAATTAACAATTAATTAATTGTTAATCTTTAATTGTCTTTACAATTAAATCTTTAAGATTTTTAGCTTTTTAATCTCAATATTTAATAATCCTATATGATGTGTGATGTTCGTTCACGCTAATCTTCGAAACTACTCAACAGAATTAATGAAATGTTGTTAATGTCTATTGGTTATGTACCCCAACTAGTGAGATAACTTATTCCGGTGAGGGATGGTTTTTTTGCAAAATACAACGCCAGTGGAGCCGCGGGAATAAGCTAGTATTAGTTTAGAATTACACGATTATGATCCGTTGTAAACAATATTTAGTATAAGAAATGTTAAAATCGCGAAACATTAAATACGGTGTTTGTATACGAGTAGGTACTAATTAGTCGTAACGCTATTCGGTTAGTTTTTATGAAACTAGTATTCTATTAATAAAAACTAGGAAATTAGACACTCTTAGGGTGCGGATTTCTAAATTATATATCTGTAATATTTGATCGAAGTTGAATCTTTAGTGTCCCGGGATTTTGAGATGAGTGGGTATGTCCACGTTATGCCAGGATGAACGAATCCCACCAAATGGCACTACCTACGCCGACCACTGCTCATAACACACTATATCTCGGTTTCCGGAAATAAACTTCGTTAAACAGGAATGATTTCATACAACATTTTCTACGCACATTTTTTTTACTTTACTTTTTTTTACGAAATGGTTCTACGACACCACCGCTGCTCCGGGGTGTCCACGCTGAAGTACACCTACTTCTCTTCCATGAATGAATGATTGATGCAACCGGCGAGCCTTGCGGACACTACGATTAGTTAAAGTTACTATCACAAAGATTTATTTGACGATATTCTTTACAAAATATTCATAATGTCTTATTCGCTCTGTTTTGTTATAAATTAAAGTGCGAAAATGTTTCCACATGTTTAATAAATTTCGAAAACTTCTGTAGCATATTTGAAAATCATAAATATTTAGGTAATAATAGAAAATACAATAAAAACAGCTGGTGTTCCTGTCCTAGTGGCATCTCCAGTCACAGGAAATTCGGGTGCACGACCCCGGCCTAGTACCCATTCATCCCTACTCGAGACACATTAGCAGAACAACCTGTTTTGTGTATATTTTAGTAGATAGTAAGTTCTCTAACTGAAAGGTAAGCAATAATTCAATATTATTGTAATTGTATCGTGGGAAGGCGTACAGTAGGTTGTTGCGCTCATATAATGGCAATTATATGGTACTTGAGTTGAGCTAGGCACCAAGAAAATATTTCACCCGCTGCACACTTCCTAGATTCCATTCTAATTGTGTACGATGATGAATGATTTTTATATTACAAAGTGTAATTAATAAAAAAATAAAGATAGGTACTTAAAAAGAAATGCTTTATTTAACGTAACCTATTTACCTAGGTATCATAAACCTTCCTATAAACTAAAAGATTTACACATGAGAAATTGTTACGTACTCAACTTTAGCTTATTTGCCTCCTTAGTGAAGTAAACTACTGTTCGCTGCTCATATAAGTGAAAGAGTTTAGTACAGGTGCTATTTATTAGTCAACCGATGATATCCGGATTCAATGGTGCATGTAAAAAATATTTTGCAAACAACATAACCTACCTAAAGTTCATATTTTACTAGCTAAAGACACTAGATTTTTAAGTTTTTCACTTTTTTTAGAAATAGCATACAAGAAGACATACAATTTGCTATGTTCAAAGCATGAAAAGTTCAATAATTTGAATAGGATAGCTTAAAAATCTAAACCTAAATGTATTTTATAAATATGCTAGTTTGCCATATTTCACTAATAAACTCAATGAAATTAAAAATATTTATGAACAATTTAACAATAATTTGACCATAAAGCTAAATGCTTTCAGTGCCACCCCAGTTCACATTATATCCTGTACGATGCAAAGGCAAATTGTTAATATCGGCTCTTTCTTGCTCTCTCTCTCTTCTTTGATTTTTTCCCGCAATTTTCTAATTTGCATGATATGAGCTGCTTACAGTGGCACCCTGTTATAGGTACGCGGAGCTTGGGTCTTTGAATTTCTTCTGTGTTAGTGGGGTGGCTCACTTTCAAAATGTTTCGGATCAGCTCGTTGTTTGTCGAAAATCGTCCTGGAAATGTCAATTCCTCGCTGCTTTTGTTCTTCGGTAAATATTTTCGGTTGTTTGTTTCGCCGACTAACATTGTATCTCCTTTGTGGAAATTTTTTCAAGCAGAGGGTTTAATGTTCTGATTTTAGTTTACAAAAAAATTCGTGTCATATCTTCGACTGCTCATATTCAAGCGACTGTATCTCCCAGAAATTAAGAACTATTTATATGATTTTTGTTTCTTCGACTAGTGAGGGTATGAGTTATATAAGCTACGTAGCTTATACGTATATAGCATAAGCTACGTAAATTTTTTAGGTTTTTATTTACACTACATATATACCCTTTTATCATTACTTTTGGATCCCCCCTCGTACTTAATAGATGTCAGCTAAGTTAAAGCACAAAAAGCATGTTTAATCTATCCTCAGACTTATCTAATTTCAAGTTTTCTCATTATTTTAAGTGCCCACACTCAGAGATTTCATTAGGCAACCCTGACAAGATGTCGAGGGACTTTTGCGCCATTATCAAGCCGCGAGCTTAATAATAATGGATGTCAATTATCGGATGCCGGTGCCGATTAAGTAAAACAAAACAGCACACGTTTAAGCGTGGCATTGTACACGTTGTTATTAAAAAAGAGTGTATATCTTAATGTATATTTTTCACATTTAAATGATATATCTCAAACAAAACATTGTTGATGAAAGTTCATCAGTCCAAACATGGGGTAGGTAGAAAGAAATTAAATAAAAAATATACCTACAGTTCTTATTACAGAACTGCCTGAACAGATTTGGATGTATGGGGTAGATATCGTTAGAATCAATCTCTTGGAAAAAATCATTATGGCGTTCATCTGTTCAGTTATCGTGGGAGAGTCAGGCTTCGGCACGTATGGGACGGCTCGACCGAAGTGATACGACGGCTTCATACAAAATCGACAGTGAAGCAATGATTTCGTTGTGTTTCGAGGTGTGTGTGAGTGAGTGAGGTTACCGGAGGCCCAAACCCCCCTCTCCTCCTTCCACCCTCCCCCTACTCCCACTTTAAAAGCCGGCAATGCACTTGTGACTCTTGAGTTGCAAATGTCCATGGGCGGCGGTAGTCACTTACCATCAGGTGACCCGTCTGTCTGCTCGTTTTCCCACTTAATCCCATAAAAAAGGGTATTTTACCCTGAAAACATTACACTCCTTTGGGCAGTCCTGATTTATTTAGTTTCTAAATATGGTATCTTATGGTGGAATAACGAAACTCATATAGATACATACACACAGTCATAAACTCTGAAAATATTATACGCCTTTTTTGGGTAGTCGTGTAAAAATAATGAGAGGCAGTAAGTTTGACAGATTTTAAAATTTCTTTCACCGTTAGAAAGCTACATGCTCACCGAGTAACATAGGCTATATTTATTTACAGAAATAATTAGGGATCCCTACTAAAACTTGAATAATGTGACCCAAGGTGTATATTTTTTTGCAATAAAATGTCTCTCATCGTATGCGCTGCGAAAACTATTAATGATAGAACAAAACAATGTACTACAAAATTAAAGAACATATCAATATCTATAAAAAAGTCCGCCATAGCATATGCCTATCTCCGACGGATAACTCACAATAACTGCTTTTACTATTAAAATTTTAGATTAAAAAGAATGTTTTTATGCGAAGCATATTTAACCCATATGGTATTAATTTATATCTAAATAAATATGTTTGTTAGAACGGAAATTTAATATAGAATATTTATTCCCTTTACTTTATATAGTTTAAACGAATATCTTAGAAGATATAACAATATAAAAATATTGGCGCGACAGTCATTCGATCCGGCCGTCGTACGTGGGGATTCTGGCCTCCGGGAAATTCAAATTCAAAATATTTATTGCACCATAATGTTTACAAGTACAAGGTCCTATTGTATATTTAATAGTAAGATATACCTATAGTAATCCTCACTTTAAAATAATCTAAACTAATCTATACTAATATTATAGAGAGGAAAGATTTGATTGTTTGTTTGTTTGCATTGAATAGGCTCCGAAACTACTAAACCGATTTGAAAAATTCTTTCACTCTCACACTATCTCCGGGTAACATAGGCTATTATATTTTCAAAAAAATTAGGGATCCTTACTAAAACTCCAATAATGTAACCCAAGGTGTAAAAAAATTCTGCTACCCGTGCGAAGCCGGGGCGAGTTGCTAGTCTATCTATATATTAATACGTGAGGACAATTCCTTGTACGCATTTTTAAGTCACAGAAAGGAATGAGAAATTTGGAATACTTCAAGTTTATATGTAGAGAGAAGAAGTGCAGAAGGCTAACATTTTTAAACAATATGTGCTATAAGTTAAAAAAATATAAAAAAAAACGGCTACATAAAGCTATAGGGGTCCAGTAGAAAAAATATTTACAACTATAATATAATTTAATTAATTTAATCATTTACAATGACTTGACAATTTACTTAACACATCCAAGACATGCTTTTTTTTACAAACCTATCGGAACATAAACATCTGATACAAGGTAATCAACAATATTGACAAAAACATGTATACCTACGTGTAACATAAAATAACAAGCTGCTTATAAATAACAGTTGTAAATGGAACTGTTAATTTTAAGTAACAGGAATAGACATAACAGGTATTTAATTTACCTTTAAGCTGACTCTTTACTCTGGTGTGGCATAAATTGAGTAAAAGAAAAATACACGTATGCCTAGGAAAGACATGTTAAAACGGAAATAACTATTATTATAGATATTCCAACATGATAACTTGATTTTAAATAACATATTAGTCGTCAAGGGGCTTTATTTGGAAGTTCAAAATAGTTAATGACTGTTACAACATTCTTGTGGTGTCCCTAAGATATTTATATGCCGCATATCACATCGCAGATTCCTATGAGATGGAGTAAATGTGTCTTATAGTTCACTGAGACCTCTTAGAAGGTTCGTCATACAGATGTACCGAGTTAGTACCAGTTATCAATAACAAACAAAACAGTGACAATTAAAATACGCCGGCGTCAAACTACAATCATTTATTGTTTCGATAAATGGAGTCACCCGTGAAATGACGGTGGTACTTACTTGCTGTGTATTTAGTTTAGACGTGTTATTATTTACTTCATAATATTTCATACACGTGTATATATATATACATATTGCGCTACAAAAATTTTGCAAACTAGATATATTATATAAATAAGTAGTAGACATTAAAAAAAAAATTTTGAAGGCAAGGAATCGTTTGTTCGATTTTTTTATTAATTTCTAAATGAAAATAGCAGGCTTCTCTCGTTAAGACATTCGTTTAATTATTTTGTATAAATTTAAACCTGGCTTAAATAAAAATGTTTCGAGAAAATGAGTTGTACACTAACGGAAACTTGTCCATCTCTAAGGACCATAGAACGATGGTATATTCAATGCAATCGGCGCAATTTTAACTTGGAGAATGAGGTAAGGTCCGGCAGGCCAATAGAAGTTACCACCGATATGAACATTGAGACTGTACAAAAATTAAAGAAGAACGTCCGACATATCGGCTGATCGAGGAAACCCTCACTTTAAGTGCACCAATTGTTCATCGAATGCGTCATGACCATTTCAAAGTACGGAAACTTTATTCACTCTCGGTAACCGCACATGATGACCGCGCTGAGAGAGCAGCGTGAGCCTTGATCTCGTGACATGTTAAAAAAAGTTGTAGACAGCCGATCTAACTACGTGAATTCGATTGTTACATGTGATGACACTTGTTGTATTATATCGATGGCCCTACTACATTCCAGAGTAAGGTGTAGGTGTTTGAACCACCGCCGACGTCTGTAAATATGATCGATCCATTATGGAATTTAGATACGGAAAAGAATGGTTGCTGTATTTTTTACTGAGAAAGAAATATAAACTTCGGTTGTGCATGATAAAGGGAAGATTGTTACTGCTGCATGGTATGCAGAGGAATGTTTACCTCAAATATTAAAACAACGATGCCGAAACTACGGACTTTTTTCACTAAGCTGAAATCAAATTGCTTTGACACCCGGTTCCTTTGACTTTGCACTATTCGAATTGATGCAAGTTTTCTAGAAGGATGAGGAGCTTATAGTAGCTTTTAAAGATAGGTATATGCGGCTGTGTTCCAGAGGGATACTGGAGCAATGTATTCAGCACCTGTTTAACGCGTATGAAGGAAGACTAGAATGCCAATGGAGAATACTTCGAAAAAAATAATTCACTAAATACGAAACTTATGTAGCGCCCCAGTATATGTATATAACACTATCCTACAGTAACAAAAGAAAATATCATACACAATGTAATATCAAATAAGTTGTGGCCACGAATATTACTGCAATTAAGTTCCGATTTACACATCTAATACGTAAATATCTTGTACACACTAATACACTAATTACCTCTTTAATATCGAAGAGATAATTACAACAATAGACTCTTGGCTAATAGTTTTTATTATGTGGCGGCCTTAGATTATATATAGGTCCAGATGCCTAATCCGTGCCTCAAAACTGAAGCCAAAAAATACAAGCGTCTAATATAAATATAAGCGTCTCACTCGTCACACGCGAGCGAACGTTCGCCGCTGAAGTACGTCTCGAGTCGCTACTTATAATATTTAAAAATGCGTGCTTGTGCTGTCACATTCTGTAAAAATTATACAAAAAAAAATCTTAAGTGTCCGAACATCACATTTCATATGTAAGTATTCTATTTCCTAATGTATTTATAAACAATAGAACAAAATTTCAAATTAATAAAATTACGACGCCATTACTAGAGATGTTGCCAGGACGTGAATTTCATTTACCCATAACGCATTCTAGCAGTATATATATTTTTCTTTGCCAAACTTGTTATTTATAGAAAGACGAGAAATATGCTTAACGTTAATGTTCGCGAAACTGGAATCCTTCAAATATTCTTAATTTCTAAACTCTAGCACCCGGAGTTCAATGTGTCCGCCAAACGATACTTTAGCTGTGGGATTGTACTCGTATTATAACTTATTATTACTACTCCTAACGAACACAGCTATAGAGCACTTAGGACTTGTAAAATTTTGCTAGTCTTGATACTTTATAAAAAAAAATATATATATATATATATATATATATATATCCAAGTCCTACAAAACAAGGCAAAACATTTATTTTATTTTATCAAAATACCTTTTGTTACTCTGTTCCTGTGAATAAAGTTGCATTTAATTTTATTACTCAAAAGAGCTTTTATGTTACATTTACCATAAAAAAAAATTACTCTTATTCTCAAATTTTTTTCATACGGCCTCATATGAAAATCGATTCTTAAGGAGGAAACTCTAAAAAAAAATGTCTTGAAAACAAACCAAAAAATATTGTGATAAATAAATAGTTCCTACTAAGTAGTTTTATTTTACATTTGTCTTTTTAACTAAACGAATTAAATGAAAAAAACTAAAAAATGAAATAAACGAATACTTGTAACTGATTTAAATACATTCAAAATGTATTTATTTAATATTACTAACATCAAAAAAATAAATATGTTTAATAAAAAAGTCCCTGAATTTTGGGGTAACCTCTATGCACTGGTAGTAAAACCGTCAATGCACACAAGCATAAACATTGTACGTAGGCACTCGCGTTGGGCGGGGTTCACTCACACAGCACGAAAAAGTGGCTTCAAAGTAAACGGTGACTTTTGTACTAGTCACGGTATCTGGACCTATATATAATCTAAGGTGGCGGCCTACTTTCTACTTTGTAACAGGCGCTCTCACGTAGTCACGAACTCACGAGCCTGCTATGCGCAACGATGCCCATGTTCAATAACACAAATAACTCTTTGCACGTGATTAAATTATGAATTCTTATCTTAAAGCTAGAGTAGTCATAACATAATGCTACTCATAATAAAAATGTACTTTATACAAAATATTAATAATAATAACAATATTGTAAAATGGGTTGCTTAAATAAATTATTATTACTTTTTATTTTACTTAGTTTGAAATTGGAAACAGTAGATTAGTCGTCGAGAGAACTATTCACCGCGCCTGAAACTGAAATTGCTGTCTTGGCTCACTGCTAAGGCCCGCACGCGACATGCACAATATAAAAATATCAGAAGTAAATCGACCTTGGTTTTAGGGGTTCTTAAAAAAAGCTTAACGTACAAAATTATTTAAACTTAAGGATTTTGTTTAACGAACTTTTTGTATTAGAGCGTGATGTGTTAAAAATTCCTTAAACGATTAGAAAAGAACCGATGATCTTTGAGCGGCTGAACACATTTTCTTGAATTATAGCTAAGTACACTATCGATCTAGCCATTATAAGTCATACAAATAGGTCCACCCGTTTAGGAGCTATGTTGCTACAGACAGACACACAGATACGCACGTTAAACATATAACACCCCTGCTTTTTGAGCCGGCTGTTAAAAAGACAAGACAATTCGATATGATGTTAATCTTTGTTAGCTCGATGTCAACTAGTGAAATATTTTATGTAATTAACTAGTCACCAAAGCCTATATTGAAAAATATCCAAGGAAAATTATCCAAATTATTTGCGTGTACCCATGACAGCTCCTTACTGTTTAGATCTTATGATAACTAAGTACTCTACGAACGGTTCTGGTTTGTTGAAATTGCCATTGACAATGAATTAGGGCACTATGAAGTGATGTACAAAAAACTTTCCTTTAATTTTTTAATAAGAACGCAATATAAGGAATACCTTTAGTACCAACTTCCTCTCGGTTTTAGTATTTGAATTTTATAAAACTACTGGTTGACAGACGTGACGTTTTTTTACTACAGATATCGCATCGCACCAGGTTAAAAGGTCCTGTCGCATTGATGCAAAACGATCTATTTTTGTCATGGGACTAGCTGTGTACCCTCATATGCAAAATTGCAAAAGTTTAAACTATAAAACTATTTCTCCTTCTATATTGCGGTAAGGTAATCCACAATTTGTGACAGAGCAACTCACCGGGTGACAGAGTGACTGTACCTACTATCCACGCTAAATTTGTAGTCCATCAGTCATTTTCAGAAACGGAACCATTACACATTTCACTATTTGTGAAGACACTTTAACCTTACCTTCATTATCCTTGACCTTTCTTGCTTACGAATTGCTTGCTTCTTCCAACGAAATGAAAGTGGATTGTTTACAGTGTAGGGTTAAGAGCACGTTATCAGCCATGCATCACTACTAGAGGTATTTAGACGCGCACACACGAACGAGGTCAATGTTAAAGTTGCCACGTGTACACACTGCTCATATACGACATACGGATTCCCATTACCATTCGGTAATCACGGTAATATTTATAAGGTATAATACCTTCTTGTTTACCCGACCTGATCGTGGTCACAAGTGGACTCTGGTCAAGTCAAGATTCGTTTCTGATATACACGACATTTTCATATATACAATAGTTGATTGTTTAAAGTTATTAGTTATGCATAAAAGTCGCGAAAGATTAAAAACAAGCCCTTATATGTAGTTAGTGAAAATGGAATGGACAGACAATGACACTAACAGTGGCTAATCACCGACATAGTTACTAATATAACTGATTGTTTGTGTCTATTATTCTAAAGATATAGACAACACACAATTTTCAAATATTCCTGATTATCCAGAATATATATATGTATATAATAATAATAATCGTTTATTTCTCCTCACAAATCTACCTAAAGAATAATAGTACAAAATAAACAACTTACATAAGGAAATTTCAATAGTCTGAATTGTGAGGAGCTGCTGTCTGAAGTAGGTAAACACCTGTAATACAGATCAGCAGGTCCCCACTCAATTGACTCTAACCACTGTTACAAGTTATTTATATAAGTTAATTTTGATTAAAGATAAGAGACAAAAACGATACTAATAATAAAATACTAACCATTAAACAAAGTTAAGCCTCAAGTTGACGGTGTGTGTGTGTGTTGTGTTTGAGTGTGTGTGTTTGTTGTGTTAGAGAGAGTGTGTGTGTGTGGTTTGTGTGTGTGTTGTGTTTGAGTGTGTGTGTGTGTGGATTAAATGCCACCCATTTGCTGTATTACAACTTTTACGTAAGTAAGTTTTCACTAGACATATAGTCTAATTTAAGTAGCCAATTTCTTACCCTGATCTTGCAACTTGACTTTGTGAGTGAGTAAATTGATAAAACCCTATTTATCTTGTTGTAGAGATTACTACCCTGGTAGCAGAAGAATGAAAGAATATTGTGTTGTCGTATGCATTACACACAGTTTATCCAAAACAATATCTAAGGGGGAAGAGTGGGGAGAGGGGAAGGACGGGAATAAGGGAGAGGAAAGGGTTAGGGCCTCCGGTAACCTCACCCACGCGGCGAAGTGCAAGCATAAGCAATGCTTGCACTCGCACTTGCACTGCTGGTTTTCTGTGAGGCCGTGGTATCGAGCGGAGTCGAGCTGGCCCATACGTGCCGAAGCATGGCTCTCCCACATGAGGATATCAGCAAATTTTTACTTTACAGTTAAAAACTGAAAACAAACTTTTCGTAGCGCTAATTAACACTTGATCCGACCGCAGGCGAAGCCGAAGAATTTCAACCGCAAGGTTCGGGTTACATTATGACACACCTAGAGATTCCTAATCAGGAGTAGGTAGTACCTGGGTGATCGAGTTTCTTTTGCGTTTATTTTTCATTGTAAAATTGCGTTTTTTTCGGAAAGACGTCTATACACTATACAGCTAAACTTTCGAAATCATTAGAGTCGTTTCAGAGATATACTAAACAAAAAAATATTTTTAAATTTATTTATTTAAATACTGTACTGTACAAGTAATGGAGATTGAAATTTACTTATATTCATGCAAAGACGATTGCATATATGTATGACTGCAAATATGATTTTGGACTAGATCGATAACTTTCTTAACAATGCACGGTGCCAATTCTGTTGTTATAAAACTGTCCAAACTGGACTAAAATTTAGTTTAGTCCTCCATTTAGCTAGCCAAATTACGTTTCCTATTCTAAAACGTAGGATTAAACTTATTTTAGTTGAACAGAGCCAAAACTGGGTAGTAAAATATTAGTCCACATTTACTCATTTGTTATTCTGTTGTACATTCTTAACGCCTAAAATTAGAAACGTCACACTAATATTTTAATTTCACCATGTAGTTCGTACTACCATGCAATAAATCATCATGACAGCATCACCATGACATGATATGACACGACATGACTGCATCATCTCTAAAGGTTGACTGGTAGAGAATAGCTGAGGCATTAAGTCCACCTATGTACGAGATGTGCAAAAAGTAGAAATAAATAAATAAAAATAAATACAATTTCAGTCCCTTTGCGCTTGCAAAGGATTTTAAATTTATAATTATTTATTTCTGCACTTATTAAGTAAATTAAAAACTGCCTAAAGTTATTTCGAATATGTTAGTTTAATATGCGTAAACAAACTGTTATAGGCATTTGAAAAACTTAAAAAAATTGTTTCAGGAGATTTTATTAATTGAATCTTTGTACATCATATACCGTTTTATTCAAACGGAGGCGGCGGCTCTTTCGGGCTTCGAGGAAGATAATTTCTCTAAAAATATTATCCAACTGCTCATGGTCTGCCTAAGACCTCCATCCGACTTCACTTTTAAATGCCTTTTAAATAGACATACAAAAACATCTCTATATAAGATTACTCAGATAGATCTCTGACCCTTCGATCCGGTGACGAACTGTAGTTTTTGACTTTCAAAACTGTTACTTTGTACCCTACATCGATAAATTACTTTCATTTCATATAAATCTATCAAAACATTATTATTTAATTAATGATTGGACAGAAAAATGTTTTCGTTGTTGATAACTCTTGTATTGAGATAATAGGAGGAAAGTAAATAGTTCACCTACGATTTTAGCAGCAGGAGATAACCTGGATTGTTCAAGGGTAAAAGATTCTAGTAAAAGTACATCACGACCTTAGCTGGATTATAGGTTACAGATAGTGTTGGGAAAAACGTCAAGGTAACAATTATATTTCGTAATTGAAATCACCAATTACAAATGATTCGAATCAAATTAAGGAGAAGTCGTCGTCAAAAAGTTTAAGCTTTATATACAGCGCTTATGCGATTGCAAAAATAGATGGCTTAGAATAAACGCTATTGAGGTAAGATCACTACAAAGTATACGCAGAGCAAGATGGGTTGAAGAGGAAAGTGACTATAAATAGGACGTAATGACGAAAATTTAAAAGGGTATGCTGGGGTGATTTGGCCACAAAGAAAGAATTAGTAAGGACCGGGAGGCCGGTATGAGTCGTCCACGCAGAACATACGCTTATGGTAAAAGACAGGTCCCAAGTACCCAAAACCGGCGGGCTTGTTTGAAAGGGTTAATAACAGTAGAGGAAGCTCGTTAGGTTTGTAGGGATAGAAGCAAGTGGGCGGTTGTCCCCGCCCTACCCCGGAGATAGAAAGGCGTGAGTTTATGTAAAAATAATATCTCATTATTTACTAAATACCTCATTTTGAAATGACGGAGTACTCCTTGTGTGTAAGTCTACCTATGATGAAGTACCTATGAACTTAACTGATATGTATATTTTCCAGCGTGAGGCGGGTGCGCCTTGTGAGGGGTGTCCTGACGCGCCATGGAAGACGACGTGGTGTTCCTGTTCCAGCTGGGAGTAGTGCGCGACGCGGTAACTGCGCCCGCGCACTTGCTCACACTCGCGCACCTCAAAGAGCTTGCCGTCAAATTCGTGCACGAAAAGGTACATTTCTACTGTCTACTTTTTTTATGCATGCTGTGGATTTTATAACTTTTTTTTTCAAACCATTTATACATTTTGTTTTTTTCCATGTTGTAAACACATTAATAGAGTTCATTGTTATTTTGACATATTGCAACATAGAGTATATAGACGCAGTACAGTACAGTACATAGTATAAAGATAGATAGCGTTAACGATCTATGCTTTTGAAATGACTGGCCTGTTGGCCTAGTGGTTAGTGACCCTGACTGCTATGCCATAGGTCGTGGGTTCGATTCCCACCCAAGTCTGGGTGTTCTTTGTGTCCGTTGTTTATATGTTTGTAAAGTCCCCCGCGACACAGGAAGTAATTCCTAATGCGGGAGTTGTCTTTTTTTAAAAGAAAAGAAAAGAAAAAGAAATCCTTTAGAACTAGTCTAGTCGACAAGTTGAAAATGGTCTAAAATAGACTACTCTTGGAATTATGTGTGTATTATTGTGCTTTATAGCTCATTGGATCCGGAATGACGCCTAGAAAAATATGCCAAAAGCGTGTATTAGAACATAAAAAATTGCAAAAGTTATAAACAATTAAAGATGAAACAAAAATGGAAATTCGTTTTTTGCCAATATTTCATAAACTATTAATATTTAAGAAGATTCTGAAAGAGGAGGAAATTTCACTGCTGGTTTTCTGTGAGGCCGTGGTATCATTCCGGTCGGGCCGGCCCATACATGCCGAAGCATGACTCTCCCACGACTTTTCGACAAGTGAATAACATTATCTATATTCTTAAAATATTAAGTTATTTTTGTTATAATGTTTCTTCCGTCCTTTCCTCTACCTTAAAAGCCGGCAACGCACTTGTGACTCTTGACTTGCAAGTGTCCATAGGCGGCGGTAGTCATCTACCATCCGGTGATCCGTCTGCTCGTTTATCCCCTATCCCAAAAAAATGTCAATTTACATTTATACATAAAATAAATTGTGTTGCAAAGAATTTGCAAAAACCTATGTTTAGCAAGTGACGGCCTATTTCTACAACGATGATGATGAAAATGATTGTGATAAAATACAGTTGAATATATAAATACCAATTTGTTACGCAGATACCAGATAATGGCCTAAACCGGCTCTCAGATCGGATCCTGCTGTTCCGACACGACTATTGCTCACCAAACGTGCTGCAGCTGATCAACTCCGCCTCTGACGTCACAGATGAAACGCTAGTCGAGATCGTACTTACCGCCAACCGTGAGTACAAAGATTTTAGGGTCTAGGTTATGCTAAAATATCTGTGTATAAGTGTTTAGTGAGTTATAGAACTAGGTACTAAAATAGTTGAGAATGAAAACCACAGCAGTTTTATTTTGCTGTTTTATTTTCAGCATTACCTACAATGCAGCATGCAGCAAAAGCATTTCTCATTTCCTGAAGTCATTAACCGGAACTCAATACATATTTACAATTGACTTCGTCGGCAGAGAAACACTAACGCGATACAGAAAACCGATGCAACGCTTTTTATTGAGCATAATGTTCAACTTGTTATCTACGGATCTATATAATTGTACTTTTTGGCTTCTTGGGCACTAATTTAAAGCTGATGCCCAAACTTATTGCCATAATTACGTATTTCCCCGCCATCGGAGGCGAAAAAGAATATTCTAAGGTATGAGTGAAAAGGATTTAAAATATTTATTAAAGATGCACGGTTTACTTATGGGTTTTTCATTATATTGGACATCTTATCTTAATCTTACCTTTAAGAGGTGAAACGATCTTGCGGTGTGAGTAGTAATGAAGGATGACTTTTTGATTATCATATAACCACAAGAAAAGAGGATCGTATGATTATTTTTTCTAGTCACCGGTTGTACACTTTGAATATTTCAGCGTTCGTGTGCGATGAGGAGCAGCCAGCGCCGGTGCCGCGGCCCCACGCTCTGTCGGTGCACTCGTACAAGGCTCCCACGTTCTGCGACTTCTGCGGAGAAATGCTCTTCGGGCTCGTGCGACAGGGGCTTAAATGTGAAGGTAAGTTTTATAATCCTACTAATATTATAAACATGAAAGTTGGTGAGGATGTATGGATGTTTGTTACTCTTTCACGTCAGACTCACTGAACCGATTGAGATGAAACTTGGTATGTAGATAGCTGAAGACCTGGATTAACATATACTTTTTATTCCGATATTCCCACGGGATCGGTACTTACGCTGGTGAAACCGCTGGCGCTGCTATTAATAAATAAATGCTCTCGAACATCTCTAATACGAATATTAAGCATACCCTGAAACCCCCGCAACCTTTCGTTAGTTGGGTTCTAGAACACAAAAAAAATACTTAGAAACATTTTTAGAGTTCCGTTCCTCAAAAGGAAAAAAAGGAACCTTAATATGTAATAATAATGTCGTCTTTCTATCTTTCTGTCAAAACCCTTTTTCTGAGGAACACGTGGAGGACAAGAATACATATACTTACTTTGCTTATGAAATTATTATTGTAACAATGGTAATTGCATCTGCCGGCGTCAGGTCGACAACTACGGTAGGTACTGAGAATCAGTACTGGCGTGGGCCACGTCCATCGCAGTAAATGCTGAGTCCACCTTTTTATAGGGCATAGCGTACAACCCTTATCAATATCTTATAAGCCTCTATGCAAGACAATAAATGAAGTAAAATTATTTTTTTACCTTAGGTATTTATTAAACGTGGTCGGATGCTACGTCATACGACACTCTACAGATTGTCACTAATGTCACCATCAGCTTTGATCAAGTTGAGTGTCGTATGAAAACCAGTCTTTTAGCCAATTATAAGAATTTTTTTAATGTTTAAATTGTATGCCTTGTCTTGCGAAATAAACTTTTTTTCTTTCTTTCCTTTCAAATTTACATCAAATATTTATGTCTACGGTCTTGAAGCTGTAAAACATCAGATTAGATGTGTAATTCGGGACTTAATCGCGATTTAAAAGACACACCAGGCACCGATCCAGTGGTCGATCCGAGTGGTCCACTCGTGACCACGATCGGTGCAATTCAATCGAAACGTCGGGTAAACAAGAGGTATTGTACCTTTTAAATATTATCGCGATTAAGTCCCGAATTACACACCTAATATGTATCAAAGTCGCGAAAGTTTAAAAACAATTATGTA